>PITA01007193.1:0-10193 GCA_004023965.1 Spilogale gracilis
AAAAAAATTGAGATTTTGGATTCAACTGCCTGTCCATTAGTGACATAAAGTGCTGACAAGCAGAACAAACAGTGAGCAATGTAATGTCAAGGCCTCTAGTGAAATGAAGTTTCATAACTTCACTAGGGTTGATGGATGGGTAATAATGACATTTTCAAGTGTAGAAATAGACTCTATTAGGAACATCATAGAATTTTTCTGCACAAAGTAGTTGTTACAGCTTGGTTGCTCTGGGAAGATGACTCCATAGAGTAAGAAAACAGTCATGTGCTTATAAATGTTTAATCAGGTTAATATTCTGTTGCTCTTTACCATGCCAGAAAACGTCACTTATTTAGAGTGTAATAGTTTAGAATAGAATTCTCTTACACAGTGAAAAGATGGTGGAGAATTCTACAACATCAAATACTCAGATATCTGACATTAACAATGTTGTAAATTTGACATGAACAATTTATCAATTTACCAGGCAACTTTGTAAAAATGCATTACTGAGGGTGTTATCTGAATAGTAAATAATCCTTTAGGTCTTTGAAAAAATGAAATTTACCATATTCTTTAGAGATTAAATCACATATACAACTATCATCTTTCAAGCAGTCAATTGTAAAGGAGCTGTGTGTCTCTAATTTATGTCTTATCCTCAAAAAAACTGTCTGCAGTGTCATAAGGAATAACATTGGATGATTTTTGTAGCTTTATGTTCACATTTATACTATTTTGTCTTCAAGAAAGAATCTTGTTCTTTCAGAAAAAAGGAAATCTTGCTGGCTTGAAAAGTCACTTTGGGGTCACAAGAATCACAATTTTTTTTTTTTAAAGCATAGAATGCCTATGTTTGAATGTTACTTGACTATTCAAAAACTTCCTGGAATTATGACTTCCAGAAATCAAAATGTACTTCAACCACATCTGAATGACAAAAATCATTTGATAGGGAATTTCCACTACAAGTCTAAATTTTAAAAGTAATTAGTGTATTCTAAAACTTTCAGTGAATTATATGCACATTACCATATATTATAGAAACTAAATAATCCAGGAAATTTTTTATTGCCACAAAATAACATTTTCTAGTATATGATCTATTGTTTTCTAAATGATTTTTAACTTTAAATTTAAAATAATATTGTTCTAACTTTTTTCCCTAAAGTGGAATTTTTCAACCATTTCCCTTAATTTATTTCTAAACTAATAAAAGAATAAAGATGGGGCTCCTGGGTGGCTCAGTTATTAAGCATCTGCCTTCAGCTCAGGTGATGATCCCAGGGCCCTGAGATCGAGCACTGCATTGGGCTACCTGCTCAGTGGGAAGCCTGCTTCTCCCTCTCCCACTCCCACTGCTTGTGTTCCCTTTCTAGCTGTTTTTCTCTGTCAAACAAACAAACAAATAAAACAAACAAATAAAAATCTTTAAGAAAGAATAATGATCATTCAAGAACTTCAAAATTCTTGTTTTCATCTCTTTTTCTGCCTGTTGTTCTTTCTTCCTGCCTTTCTGCCTTCCTGTCCTTCCTGTCTTTCCACTTTCCATTCCTTTATCCTTCATTCTTCCTTTCTGTCTTAAATACAGAGTTCATTAGATAATATCCCAAGGCCCTCACTACTTTGTAATGGGGGTGGGGTGGCCTATCAATGGTACCTTTGAGTTTTACTTGCGTTATTCTATTTCTATTTATGAAAGGCAGCTTCATGGTGGAGCTTCATATTAAAGTTTGGGATCTTCTGCAATTTAAATTTATATTATGTATTGATCCAATGATTCTGTATGACTCTGGTATCTATTTTTCTATATTATTGAACATGCCGACAGTGCAGCATTTCTCAGCATGAACTATATTCTCTGGAGAAATTTTGGGCTGGAATTGCCTGGAGTATTGCAGGCAAAGCGTTCTTTGAGAGGGAAATGGAGCAAAAACAGCTCCATTGCCTAAGTAATTAATTGATTTAAGATATGAGAAGAAAAGCAAGGGAAACTTTGTTTACTACCCACTATTTAACTCTATCTTGAAGAGTAGGTATATGCAGCAAGTGTCTGAGAGTTGCCATCCTAGCTGTTCTTGTTATTACCTCTCCCCAGAGTGGTTAGTGTTAACTGCTCTGAGGTACACAGCTGGTTTCTTCCTGCTCAGGCAACCATATACTTTACAACAGTATTGCTGAAACTTCAGACTCTATTTCCTTAGCAAGATCCCTGGTCTAACTTCTTAGTGATAGTTGTAGAGGCACTTCTATAGAAATAGCAATTTGGATCCAGAGTTAGTTTTTGATATGATGTGAAAATCCACAAGGTACACCTGGGGGAAATCTGTCTTCTAAAAATCTGCTGGTATTGACCACATGTCTGCTGATGTCTCTTATACCATCAGCTGCTTTTATATGTCAACTATGAAATACCTTCAAACCCTCCAAGCTACTCAGAGAAGGTATAGGTTGAAAATGCAGGGAATTCCATAGTACTTGTGAAAATCTTTCCTTTGTGAAAAGCTGAGTACAAATATAATGTTGCAGCCCTGTTTTATATATGTATGTATATGTGTACACACACACACACACACACACACACACACACACACACACACACACACCTAATAGTTCAATACTCCACCTTAGGCATCTGGTTCACTACGAGAACAAACTGTTATCCTGATAATTATTTTTTCTAAACATGATACACAAAAAAGAGAGATGTAAATACAATTCCTTATTTATTGAAATAAACCTTTTTTATTTACTTACTTTTTAAAGATTTTATTTATTTGACAGAGAGAAACACAGCTAAAGAGGGAACACAGCATGGGGAATAAGAAAGGGAGAAACAGGCTTCCCACTGAGTAGAGAACCTGAGATAGGGCTCAATCTTGGGACTCTAGAATCATGACCTAAACTGAAGGCAGATGCTTAACAACTGAGCCACCCAGGTGCCCCAAAATAAACCCTCATTTAATCTAAACTCTCAGTTGCATTTAAAGAAAGCAAGTGCATGCATTTAAAGAAAACAAGTGCAAACTTCCTCAACATGAGAAATGGAAAATAACAGCTCACATAATTAAAAGTCCAGGCAGGGATGGACATCTGTCTTCAAGCTTAGCTGGCTCAAGGTTTTCATTTGATAACTCTCCTTCACTTTCTCTCTTACTGGAATTCCTCCCAAGACTCATAGAGTTTTATTTATTCAATGTTTTAGAGAGAGTTATAATTATCCATTTTCACAGATGTTAATAGTTTCATGTTTTCTCATGTGAAACATTACTCTAGTTAAAAAGTAGAAAGTTGGGGTGCCTGGGTGGCTCCATCCTTAAGCATCTGCCTTTTACTCAAAACAGGATCCCCGAGTCCTAGGATCAAGCCCCCACATCAGGCTCCCTATTCAGCAGGGAGCCTGCTTCTCCCTCTCTCACTCCCCGTGCTGTGTTCCCTCTCTAGCTGTGTTTCTCTCTGTCAAATAAATGAATAAAATCTTTAAAAAAAAGTAGAAAGGGGGCACCTGGGTGGCTCAGTTGGTTAAGCGACTGCCTTCAGCTCAGGTCATGATCCTGGAGACCCGGGATCGAGTCCCACATGGGGCTCCCTGCTCGGCAGGAAGCCTGCTTCTCCCTCTCTCACTCCCCCTGCTTGTGTTCCCTCTCTGGCTGTGTTTCTCTCTGTCAAATAAATAAAATATTAAAAAAAAAGTAGAAAATACATAAAATTTACTTCAAGAACTCTTGTTTGATCACTGTATTCTTTACCCATTCCACTGTGCCATCTCTTCTTACCACTATCTCGGCATTATTCATTTCTGTTAGGTTTTAAAATGTATTTACCTAAAGCTGTATAAAGTTGACTTCTGTGATTTTCTTAGTTGTTCTATTTCAAACATCATCTTTTCTCATTTTTTGTATTTGTTCTATTTTTTATTGATTAACTTAACTAATTAATAGTAGTTTATTTTACTTATCTTTTCAAAGAATTGGCTTTTTAACCTATGTATTAGTTTTGTTGTTTCTACATTTTTTGACACCCTTGATCTCAGATTTTAAACCCTAATTTCAGCTTACTTTGTTTTTTTTAATTTGTATGTTTCATCTGTTTATTTTCAGTCTTTCATCTTCATTAATATAATTACTTAAATCTATACAATTTCTTATGAACATTGCTTAACTATTCCATAAGTTTTTATATATAAGTTGTAATTATTTTCCAGAAATTTTGTAAGCTTAGTTTGTATTTTTAACCAAGTATTATTTTTCCTAGAACTAAGAAATATTTAAGAGACATTAATTTTTAATTGTCAGATGATAGTACCTTTTTAATGTTATGTTGTTATTAATTTCTAGGTTTTATTGCATTGGTATCAGAATGTTGTTTGTGTGATTTCCATACTGCAGATCTTATTGAAAGTTTCTTTGTGCTGTAACAAAGAGAGGCATATTAGGAAATTAAATACAATTAATTTTTACAAATATTCCATGAGTACCTGAAAGAAGGTATTATTCATTACTTACACATATGTTCCCCAACATTGTGTGTGTGTGTCATTTCCCTTACTGAGAGTAAAAACTTTACTGTTTAGGTCTTCTACATGCTCAGTTACTTTTAGATACTTTCTTAATCTCAGCTTGAGAAATTCATTTTCTTCTTAAAGATTTCATTTATTTGACAGAGACAGTGAGAGAGAGAGAACACAAGCAGGGGTAGTGGGAGAGGAAGACGCAGGTTTCCTGTCAAGCAAGGAGCCTGATGCAAGGCTTGATCCCAGGACCCTGGGCAGACATTTAATGACTGAGCCACCCAGATGCCCCTGAGAGATGTATTTTAAAGTCATGTTTTATTTAGTTTGTTTTTATTTTTCCTTGCACCCCCTTCTGTTTCAATTTTATCAGGATGGCCACTATGTTATTTGGTGCATAGATTCACAATTTTTTTTACTTTAAATTTATTTTGTTTTTCAGTGTTCCAAGATTCATTGTTTATGCCCCACACCCAGTGCTCCATGCAATCCATGCCCTCAGTATGCACCACCAGGCTCCCCTCATCTCCCCACTCCCTCCCCTCCAAGACCCTCAGTTTGTTTCTGAGTCCAAAGTCTCTCCTGTTTCATTTCTCTCCCTGAATTACCCTACTTCCCATTTACTTTCCTTCTCCTACTGTCCTGCATATTACCCCTTATACACCACAAGTAAGTGAAACCATGTGATACTTGACTTTCTCTACTTGGCTTATATCACTCAGCATAATCTCTTCCAATCCAGTTCATGTTGCTACAAAAGTTGGATATTTATCCTTTCTGATGGAGGAGGCATAGTATTCCATTGTATATATGTACCACAACTTCTTTATTCATTCATCTGTTGAAGGGCACGTTGGCTCTTTCCACAGTTTGGCAATTGTGGCCCTTGCTGCTATGAACATTGGGGTACATATGGCCCTTCTTTTCACTACATCTCTATCTTTGGGGTAAATACTCAGTAGTGCAGCAAAGGAAACAGTCAACAAAATAAAGATGCATAAATTTTATATCTTGATTGTGAAATATAGCCTTTTTGCATTATAAAGAATCCTTTATCTTATTTAGTGCTCTTTGTGTTGAATTTTGTCATGTCAGATGTCAAGATCCCAAGCCCTGGTTTCATTTTGTTTATCAGGTGACCTTGGTTTATCTCTTTATTATTAAGCCTTCAAAATCACATGTAGAAAAGTACTTATTTTATAAAACATACAGCTGAGTTTTGCTTTTTGAACCCATCTGAAATTTTTCTTAGGTATGTTAAGCCACTTACATTTATTTATATAATGCATGTCCTTGACCTCAAGTTTTATTTTGTTTTTCCATTTAATATTTACTATCTTCTACTATGTGGTCTATTTTTTCTCTCCCTCTTTGTTAAATGTGCTGGTTTTGTTTGAATTTCTTCTGGTATTTAGGAAGGTAAATATTTTTGTTCCAACAGTTACCTTTATGCTAATGTATTTATGTAATACTTGGTGACCTGTTCCTTACATAGGCTTCCACTTGCTTTCTAAGCTTTAAAGTATATCCATTTTTTCCATCTTTATTTCAGGGACAATCAAATACAGCTATTTCTGCTTATCCCTTCTTCTCTCCCTTTTCATCCCATTCTCTTTTCATTGTAATATTTCTATCTTGTTGGACCATTGACCAAATAACATTACTTTGCCATCTGTATACCACATTTATTTTAGTCTTAGATTATCATTAAATATTATCACCAGCTCTTTCACTAAAGGTGCCTCAATTTTATCTCAAGTGGATGAAGCTCATCCTCTATTGCCCTACTCTCCTTGTATATTTTAACACACTTGAGTTTGTGTTGGAGAAAGAAAGGGGGTGCTTCATTCTATATTTTTTACTTTCTAGTAACTACTGTTCTGTTCCATTCGGTCTCAAATCCGTTCCTGATATTTCTACTCTGGACCAGGAACTTCCTTTTGAGATAACTCCAAAGAAACCTTGGGGCCTGGGTGGATCAGTCAGTTGAGTTTCTGGCTCAGGTCATGATCCCAGAGTTCTGGGATCAAGTCCTACATAGGGGTCCCTGCTTGGTGGTAGCCTGCTCCCCCTGTTTGTGTTCCCTGGCATGCTCATGTTCTCTAATATATAAATAAAATCCTTTAAAAAAATCTGAAGATACCTTATTTGTGTTCTGTCATTACTTGGATTCTACTCCAAGCTCCTATATCTAGGTACTCCCTGAGGAGAAAGACTATTTGAAAAGATAATCTTTTTATTCTCCCAATTCAGGTTTCTCCAAACTATAAAATTCCCAACTTCATGTGAAAGTAATCTGTTACAAAGGCTTTTTTTTTGGCCACAGAGACTTTGACAAAAACTTTAATTAATACAAAAAGAAAATGGAAAGCAGTAAAACTACAATCATATAAATTTAAAATTGTATAAATATGGTTATTTGACAATATAAAATTTGATACTTTCAGCAATAATTCATTTCCAAAGTATTCTCAGTGTTTCTGGCACCATCTGTTTACCTCAGGGAAGAAAAGCTCACATTTTCTTGTGTTTAAATGCATAGTATACTGATTTAAAATGTGTATCACAAAGACAGCACTGTAACATCCCAATTTATATGTACAGATGCTTTACCCTCAAGTGTCCTTAAATAAGTGTGAAGGGTGAAAAGTCAAAACAACAAAAATAACCTCAGTGCTTCTTAATATAGACACAAGTCAGAATGAATTCAGTTCCTTTATTCTTCAAGTCATAGTTTAATTTTCTGTGACATTCATTTATTCTTTTATTTTAAAAATTTCATATCTACTAGAATATCTCCAGATTAATAAAGAATCAGCAAAAATATTCCTGCAGTCAATGACATTTGATGAAATGCACTATAATTCCTTTAAAATAAAGAAAACTCATTATTGTCACTATAGGCAGCTAGAAACCACCCCTTCTCTTTTACAATTTACTCTTTATTCTTTAACTGGATATTGAAAAGATATATGTGTATAGAGAGTTTGTTTTCTTTTTGTTTAGAAGCATGACGTGAAGAGAAAACAATCTTCTATGATCTGGTGATAAATATCAACTTTCCCCAGATTATTTTGGAATTGGAAAAGGTAAAGAATAAAAGTGTGCATTATGTCTGTAAGTACAAAGGTCTCTATGTATATATGTATGTATTAATAAATACTGATTCATACAAGCATTGCTAGAATGGAAATGTTTTCAGGAGAAAGTCTTTTATATTTTCTTTGAAAAGTAGTATTACAAATCGAACTAAATACATCAAATTTTTCTTTAGTATAATTCTACCTAAAAATGTAGTTATTGTTTGGCAAATAGAGGAGTCTTTTTATAACTAGCATAGATATTAGGAATAAATTATAGCAGTGGGCCCAAATAAGATTTTCTCAGTTTTATCAAATACCAATGACTATTACCTGAAACATGTCACTTTCATTTCATATGCAAGGATAATTTTGGGGGTTAGAAAACTATATTACCAAAATATTTACAAAGACCTTTTAACGTAATTTTCTCCATTGTTCTCTCTCTATAAACTTAAAAAAAGAAACAAAATATAAATACAGTTAAGATGGCTAAATATACAAATATCTAATTTTTATTTTAACTGCAAAACTACTTGTCAGATTGAGTGCTGATAACAAAATTAATGGCTCAGAATAGAACACATAATATTATTGGTAGGGGACGAAAAATAAGTTTCCCCTTGCCCTTCTGAGTTCTTAACTGAGACCCCTGTAAGAAAGGACAGATGATGAAGAGAAAACAAGTTTACTAGCATGCATACCTTATTTATACATGAGAGACATGGAAAAATGAGTAACTCCCTGAGATAGTTTAGAATTCAGGATTAAATACCATCTTAATAGGGAAAGGTGGGGTGGGGAGATGTAGGCCATTTAGGGGAGAGTAAATGATTTTTAGGAAAGACAATGGGCCCTTTGAAGAAGAGACAGGAACCAGGATTGTTTGTGATAAAGTTTCTCCTGGTGTTGACTTCTAGAGTCTTCTCCTGTGATGAACCAAACTTTGCTGGTGTATAACAATTGAGTTGCTTTTGGAGGATCTGTCTTTAGGTAGATGGGAATTCAGAGAAAGACTCTCCTTGCATTTATGGTTTTCAAAGTAACCAATATGCCAAAGTGACATATTGTAGGGTAGCAAATCTGCTACCCTTTACACTATAGGAAAATGTTGCAAGTAGGATCCTGATCCATAAACCAAATGCTCTACTCTGATCCCAGATCAGGCCCTGCCATGCTGCACACCCACAGACCAGCTACCAATGCCTACCTGTCTCAGTTTCATCATCTCTGATTTATCTTAATAAGTCCCCTGCAATTCCGCATGTCATGGTAAAATTCAAATGAAAAGGCAGTTCTGAAGGCAACTGAAAATTCAAAAGCCCTACACAGATGCTGAGTTGTATTTATAGAGTCCTCAGCTTTCATTTTCAGTACGAACTAATGGATAACACTATTCAGTCCCAGGACCTCCTTTTGTGTTTTATTCTCTCAGTCTTTATATATAAAGGGAATAATTTCACATGAATTAATAAAAATTACCTCTGGATGATGTGGTTGTGACTTTTTGTTGTTGTTGTTCTTTCCCATGTATTATTCTGTATAGCTGAGTAGTTTTGTATGGAGCACAAATAATTTTTATAAATAAGTATTTACCTTAAACAAAACTTAATTAAATCCAAATGGAAATTTTCTAACATCTTATTATACCTATGATAAATTTTAATCACCATAAAATACTCTTATGTACCAAAAAATTAAATGTTCCAGTAGGCAATTCAAATAAAGGAAATCCAAATGATCAGTAGTTATAAAATACTTGCTTTTTCTAGTACTCAAAGAAACCTGAATCTAAAGAACTAGGTTTGTCATTGTAAACTGCTAAAAATCAAAGTCAAAAAGAAGATTTTTCAGGCAGTGGGGAAGAGGAGGGGGTGAGGGGCATGTTAACAGCAATAGGAGTTAACAGCTGGCTTCTCAACATAAACAATGAAAACCATAAATTAACAAGAATTAACAATAAAATTCTAAATTTTATATGGAAATGCAAAGAGGCAACAATTACCAAGGCAATCTTAAAGAGAAAGAACAAAACTTAAAGATTTCTGTTCTCAGGTATTAAGACTTATTTTTTTTTTAAAGATTTTATTTATTTATTTGACAGAGAGAGAGATCACAAGTAGGCAGAGAGGCAGGCAGAGAGAGAGGAGGAAGCAGGCTCCCTGATGAGCAGAGAACCCGATGTGGCCTCAATTCCAGGATCCTGAGATCATGACCTGAGCTGAAGGCAGGGGCTTTAACCCACTGAGCCACCCAGGCGCCCTTAAGACTTATCTCAAAAACATATTTACTAAGGGGTGCCTGGGTGGCTCAATTGTTAAGGGTCTGCCTTCGACTCAGTTTATGAATCCAGAGTCCCAGGATCCAGCCTGGCTTGGGTCTCTTTGCTTGGTAGGAAGCCTGCTTCTCCTTCTCTCACTCCCCCTGCTTGTGTTCCCTCTCTATCTGTGTTTCTCTCTGTCAAATAAATAAATAAAATCTTTAAAAAAATATATTAATTAAGAGTGTAGTACTGGAGCAAGGATAGGCTAATGAACAACAACAACAACAACAACAAACAGAGAAAGTTTCAATTATACAGTCACCTGAATTCCTTTGTTGCCTTTTTGGGTTTTGGTTTT
>PITA01007193.1:10293-93796 GCA_004023965.1 Spilogale gracilis
GGGGGAGCGCCTGGGTGGCTCAGTCATTAAGCATCTGCCTTCAGCTTAGGTCATGATCCCAGGATGCTGGGATCCAGCCACACATCACACACATCAGGCTCCCTGCTCAGCATGGAGCCTGCTACTCCCTCTTCCACTCCCCCTGCTTGTATTCCCTCTCTTGTCTATCTCTCTGTCAAATTAATAAATAAAATCAATAAAAATAAAAATAAATAGATAAATAAATCCCATATGGATCCGATCTAATGTGAATAATATAACAATGCGATTTTGGAAGAAAACATAAAGCATATCTTCATGTACCAGAAGTAAATTAAAAATTATTTATTTATTTTTAAAGAGTTTATTTATTTATTTTACAGAGAGAGAGAGATCACAAGTAGGCAGAGAGGCAGGCAGAGAGAGAGAGGAGGAAGCAGGCTCCCTGCTGAGCAGAGAGCCTGATGAGTGCCTCTATTCCAGCACCCTGAGATCATGACCTGAGCCAAAGGCAGAGGCTTTAACCTACTGAATCACCCAGGCACCCTAAATTAAAATTTATTAAGGACAACCTAGTGCTAACCACAAAGGATAAAGTAAGAATCATATGTTGAACTTCTCTAAAATTAAGGACTTCTATGCATTAAAGGACGTGGATAAGAATGAAAAACAAACCATAAAATGGATATTTGCAATGAATATGTCTGATATATGATTCATATCTAGAATTTACAAAAATCCTTTAAATCAACTTCAAAAGGCAGGCAAAAATAAACATACTATTACTATACAACACAAATGAATCTCATAGATACAATGTTGAGTGGAAGAAGTGTGACACAAAAGAGAACACAATGTATGATTGCATTTAATATAATTTTAGGTTTGACAATAATTAAAATTAATGAAGTTAGAAATCAGAATAGTTGTTAATTGGGGGAAATGTGACTGGAGGTGGCATAAAGGACATCTGGGATGCTAGTAGTGTTTTAATTTTTGATAGGGATGGTGGTTACACAGGTGTACTCACTGTAAAAATCCAGCACTTAAAACTATGCAATTTGGCATATTTCAATTTAATAAAAAGAAAAACATCAACGCGTATACAATTTTCCAGCTATCAAATTGACCGTTTTGGTTTTTTGTTTTTTGTTGTTTTTTCTCGTTTTTTTTTTTCAGGACAATATCCATAGTTAGCAATGAAGCAGGAAATATTTTGTCACCTAATGGAATGGAAATTGAAGTAGATTTCCCAGAAACAGTTGGATGTTCTCTAGCAAAGCTTAAAAAATAGATACCCTTTTACCAAATAACACAATTTCCAGGATTTTCTCCTGAAGCAATAATCAGAGATATGAAAATGGCTGTATGTAAAAGAATATTTTACAGATGTTATTTCTATATCTAGACATTATAAACTAATTATATGGGGATTAAATAAATAGATTATGGTATGGATACTGACGGAGTATTAATTTGTATTAAAGTATTAAATCTATTTAAATTGATGCCTTCAGAGCCCATTTTTTGACTACTCTAATTTTAAAATTAAAACATTAAGTGATAAGCTAGTTGTAAAGGAGTATATAAAGTGATTCAAATTATACTTATTTTCTCTGAGTTAGGAATTTATTGTCTGTATTTCTTTATATTCTTTTACCTTCTAGTTCTGAATTCAACATATAGAACTCTATAATGGAATAATCAGGCATACTTCAAAAGATAAACTCTAATAATATGATAAAATTTTTAAATCCTGTATTCATAAATGTACCATTTAAGTACATCACTTTTAGCACTATTTCTTCTTTTTCCACTTTAAATGAATGTATGCCTTCAGATTTTCAATCTATTTTTGTATTTTTATACAATACTAACCTTTTCTTTATATTGTTTGCTATCCAAATTATTTCTAGTTTATTTTACAATTTCATATAATACTGCAAAGAACATCTTCCAGTTTTTGCTTCTATTAAATTAGTCCTTGCTATAAATTCCCAGAAGTGAAAATACTTGGTCAAAAAGTATAAATGAAATATCCAGCAAAAAATTAATGTATTAAGCAATATTTCATTTACAACTTACAAAGTGCTCAAGAAGTCCCTCCTAGGTATACAGTGGATATGAAAATCTGGGTGTTGTGGTAGCCAAAGGATAACAGTGAGGGCTATCATCAAATCTGACCATAAATATATCAAATATAGTTGACAGGAGAGAACCCTATGGGGAAAAAACAAAAGCAAACCTTTAGCCCATGCTATCTGATATTTAGCCCTTACCACAGCCACTGGTATTGCTAGATCAAGCCCTAAACAACAATTTCTCTACCTCCTTGGATTCCACACACTTGGTTACTTGTCTCTGGCTGTTGGCTGAGACTTAATTCAGGCCAACACTCCAGATGCTGTGTAAAGAAAGCTATTATCTTTAAATCTTGGTAGAATATGTCTTCCTTTTGTAGCTCCAAATTGCACACCTTTATTGTTACCATGGATCAAGTTTGTAGCAAATTTGCTATTTGCTATTTTAACTGCCTCATATATATCATTACATATCTCCCAGATACAACGCCCAGTTGACCTCTTTTCTTTAGGTTAGTTTTCCCCAAGTATATCACCTTGTGTTTTCCAGGTTGTGTCTAATTTGGTTATGTTCTTATATATCTCACACTAGTTGATCGCTCACTAAGTGTAACATAATTGTTTGAAATCTGCTGCTATACTTTGTTTTGGACTAGTTCCCTGACCTCTAAATACCTGAGCATGAAAATAATTAAGGTGAAGTATTGAATACAATTGATTTTCTTGTACAAAATATTCAATATGCTCTGTAGATTTAAGGCACTAAGAAGGCTTCCTCTGAATAATATTAAAACTCATTTTGTTGCTATGCACATTCTGTAAATCTTACTGCTTACACATTTATTTTCATTGACGATAGCATAAATTTATTCTATTCATGTTATATGGAAGTCCTTTAAGTTAGAACTAAGTTGGAATTGGTTTATAAAGTGAGTTTTGATGAACACAGTCTTAAGGAATTGGAAGAAAAACAATATTTAACCAGTTTATATCACCATAAAGGGAATCACAGTTTTCAGTGTCAAGTCATGCAGCTCTACCAAGTAGACAAATGTAACTCAATCATTTTGATGGACTTACTTACTATATTGCACTGGAATGAGTAAGTTACTTTTTTACATTTAAGAGACAGGTAGCTTGTCTATGAATTCTAAAACAATAATCTGACTTTCCATATAAACAAATGATAAGTACAAATGGCATATTTCTTATAAACTTTTATCCAGTATTAATAAAGTATTCCTTAGAGATATATTCTTGGTTTGAAACTAATAAAATATTTTAATAATGAAGATAAATGGGACATTGCAATAATGGCAATGAACATTGATGATGGTCCTTTCATCCCAGTCCTTCCAGAAATGTTTATGCCCTCTGGTACCTAGGAGAGAGGAGTCTAATGGTATCTCACTCTTCTTCCACTAAAGGAAAAAATGAAAAGGTAATTGTCAGAAAAAGATTTTTTGACTATAAAAAAGAACTCTCATAGAGACCTTGACCTTCTGCTCAAGGTACTAATCTCCATCTGTATAAAGTATTTAACTTCAGGTTACCATTGAAATTGGGCAAGCTGAATGACTCCTATACATTTGCCTTCTCTTTTGTTCTTCTTACATACCATTATAGGGAAAAATAAAAATAAAAAATAAATAAATAAATTTTTAAATTGTGTCTGTGGTCTTTATTTTCATATAGTCAGATTTTATTACAAGATAGATGTTTCCATATAAAGGGATTTAATTACTAAAATGGAAAGGAAAACATATAAAATAGTTTCACTCAGAGCAATGTTCCAAAGCAAGAAATTTTAGAGGGGGAAATCTCAACATTCACTTTCAACAGAAGATATTTTGAAAAGCCTTGCTATAATTCTCTTATTTGAGTTTAAAAAAATAAAATCATTATCAGAATCAATGTATCTGTTTTTTCTGTTTGGGTATCTGATGCCACAATAAGTAACTGGTATATTTATTCAGCTAAGGAAGACAATCTATTCACAGCTATCGCCTCACTTTTTATATGTGCATAAGAAAACATGGAATTGAAAAGGGACAAAATTAAATTTATGAAGTCATTTGATCTAAATAAAAAGTCATACTTCCCAGAATGAACTATATCACACTTTCTACAGTTGCACAATTTTATTGTTTTTTGAGAGCAGAGGCCTAAAATAACTACCAACTTTTAAAGTAATGGTGCTGCTATATCAGAGTTTTGTTTTCTGAGTAGTCTGTGCTCACAGACAGCAATATCAATATGCTCTTGCTGGAAATCTGCTCAGCCTCCACCTCACACATATCTCTGACATGTGATTGACAACTGACCCTGCTTACAAGCTTCTTACATCTTCCTGACATGGCACTATTGCCCAGTATACCAAGTGACTGGCAGAGACAGCAATGTCTAATACTTCTCCATCATCACCTGAGAAGAGATTTGACTCTTTTTAGCTACTTGTGTTTAAAGGGCCATTCATTTTATTAGTGAACACCTTAAAATATTGTCCTTGAAGGGACAAACAAGATAAATTGCATTGGGAAGTATGGTAGAGAGACAGGTTAATGATAGTTGCCTTTCATTTTGATTTAAATGTTAAAATAAGCACCCTGTTTTCTGCATGTGTGTTATACACACTAATAGAAGAGATCATGGCAAAAATTGAAAGTATAAAATATCATGAAAATTCTGACATACTTTTATGAAACTAATAAAATTTTGACATACTTCTATAAAACTAATATGTTTTTAAAAATGAAAACTCTAGACTGCTGCTGAAAATAAGAGAAACTTTGATAATAAGTATAAAACAGGACCTTCCTGAGAAAATGAGACCTTGTTCACTTTTCCAATGCCTAGAAAGCTTCTAGTTTAAGTAATTATTGATCTTCCACCAAGACTTATTCTATATAATCCTATTTTGCTTTCCCAGTCACCTGTTATCATTGGTCCCAAACCTTTTTCCTATATTGTATTTGCATGTCTATCCCTACAGGTGATTGGATCTTCCATACTTCATTCTCCAAAATGCTCTTTGAAATTTACAATGAGTCCTTAAACTCTTTTATGTTTGTTTCACATTGTTGTCGTGACTTAAACCTACTATCACTCAGTGAGACAATTTCCTTGAAGTTGCCTGGAGCAGTGGCATTTTTTTGGGTTTTGTGTGTGTGTGTGTGTGTGTGTGTGTTTTACCCCTCACCACCTCCCACGTAGAAAATCTCAGGACCTGCAGTAGAAGGTAGGAGTTGTTACTTTCAAACCACTTTTCCTACAACTTTCCTCAAAAATGCCCAATTTTCATAGTTCCTGATATTAAACTATAGTACTTACTTTCTTGTAATCCTAGATGTACCTCAATTTACTTATAACTTGGTGTTTGGTTAATGCAATTCTAAGAGCCCTGAAGGAACCATGTATATTCCTATAAAGAATTCCTGATCCAGACATCCCAAATCACTTTGTTTAAAAATGGAAGAAGAAGAAATTGGGAAACAGACATTGGGTCTTTAATTTCTTTGAACTTGTTGTTATGATTTTAGACTTTAGTTATTTTGGCTCTAATGTTTTTGAATTTTCACTCAAAAGAATTTAATTTCTAAACTTTTTTTCTTCCTGGAATTAATTTGAGGACATTGTATTTGAATTTGAAGCAATTTACATAGTTAGCATTTTATTATTGAAGAGCACTTATGCATTTGGAGTATCTTAATGCTGTCATTTTAATTTCATTTTAGTATCTCTGAGAGTCCCTACTGCATAGCTTGGCTAGATATAATCTGTGATGAAACACATAGCAGGGAATGGATTTTCAGCCTTGGGTAATTAATAAAAATCTATATTTTTGACCCACTCTGGAGTCTCCTAGGGTCAAAGTCTACATAACCTTAATTAAAAATAATTAATATTAGGGAGGCTTTTGATGAAGGTGGAAGAAGGACTCTTTCTACACTTTGTTGATTTTCTCCTTTTTAAGGAAGAGGAGAGATAACTGTCATTTTTGTTAGACCTAATGGTGAAGTCCAAGTTGATAATAGAATACAAAGGCGGGAATGTTCAAGAATACTCATTCTTCTCTTATGATTCCTTCTGTGGATAGAGATATACATTGTCACAACACTCCTGGACTCCCCCTACACTTTCACTTCATTAACAGGTGGTGAGTGCTATATGGAAAGAATAGTTATTAATGTTTTACATGAATTACCCCATATGAATGCTATGAGATTCATTGGAGGGCAACAATGTGTCATAATACAGAATGTTATCACTTCCATATGATAATGAGACAATGAAGCTAAATAATCTGCCTGAACCACAAGTGAGAGTAATGTTGCCAAATCAAATCTCCAATGCCCAATTTTTCTTATACTCCTATTTCAATACCTTTCATGAAGAGTAACACTCCCTTCTTCTAGAAACATGTTTTTGTTCTAGTTTGTTATCCTACCAACTCTGATAACCCAGTGCCCAGTCCCTCTCAATCCACTTTGTTGGGTTCTACGATACTGCTTGATTTGTTAATATTAGAATTCACCAGGGTCTTGTTATGAACCACATTCTTGAGTATACCTACATTCTTTCCCTGAGTAACCTCATCTGAGACCATGGCGTTATGTATCATCCAAATGCTAATGACATAATTATATTACTGGCTTTCGTCTCCACACTGAAAGTCAGAAACATATATCCAAATACTTTATTCCAACTACAACATGGATTTCTATAAAAGCATTTCAAATACAATATGTTCAAATAGAACAACTGAATCCTCACCACATACTCCCATCCTGCCTCTATGATAACAACTTAGAAATCATCTGTGAATCCACACTTTCCAATATGCTAATGCATGTAAAAACAGAGAAAAGATACATACCAAACTAAAAAATGTTATTGCCTCTCGGATGTGTGTTGGTGGGGAGAGAAGAGTGAACTATATGAAGAAAAATTTCTATGGAATATGCATTTGTGTGTGTGTTGCATATAAGAAAAAGGGGAAATAAGGAACTTTTATTTTATCAATATGCTATTTTATTATTTGAAAATTTAAAAAATCAAAAGGTATTCATATATTACTTTATAATTCAAAATATTTTTTGAAAACTCAAGAATCTGATTTCTCCATCTGCTATGAAATTACTAGTTTACATTTTCCTACATTTTTTTTTCCTCATGGGACCAAATAATCTCAAATTTGCTGTGACTTAATTATAGCATTATAGATTTAAAGTTTGTGTGGTTAAGCTCTGTACCTCTACCTGTATCTACCACAAAGTTAAATGAAATTTTGAATAATAGATTGAAATCATCCGTTTTCAATATCTTTTATAATTTAGGCATCAAAACTCCACTCAAAAATTTAAGGTGACTAACAATGTAAAATTAAATTTTTAGATTAAAAAAAATTTGATTTTTTAGATTAAAAAAATTTATTTTTTCCTAACATAAATGTCCTTTCAAATTTAGGAATATATTTTTACCACACTCTAAAAGATAAACAAGTTAAATTAACTTATTTGGGCTCCAGAATGAATTACTCAACTCAACTAAAATAATTACAAAAAGAGAATTCATTATTCAGCTATCATAGAAAATCACTTCTTATAGTCAACTTTTTAAAAATTTACTTATTGTGCTTGTTTTAGGATTACCACCACATTGCAAATAATGGAAATTGACAGAGGCAATGAATGCACAATACTTCTTCTGGAAAATGGAACTGTGCATTGGTCATCAAATTCAGTGAGACTTCTATTTTACACAAAATCATTAGATCAAACCCTGATATGGATTTTTGAATAATAGAAAATTTTATCTGTTAATTTTGTGTAGAAGAGGTAATGGGAAAAAAAGTCAAATAAACCTAAGCATAAGTTAATTTTTTTCTCATAAGATCTATCACACCCCTAGAACTCATTTTCAGGTATATGGTCTTGATTTCCTGATTTGTGGAAGGTTGGAAAAAAGACAGGTGGATATGAACAATTATAGATAGGTTTGTCATCCTAACAAGAAACTGTGTAGACTTTTATAATTTTAGTTCCCTTGTTTAGATCTTTATTTTAAAGAAAAAATAAATGTTCATTGCCAGAAGAAACACTGAGGGAAATTATTATTTCATTTTTTTAACCTCAGAGTAAATGGACACAGTCGGCTAAAATAACAATAGAAGAAAAAAACCTTAGGCAATATTTTGCTGTTTAAAATAATTGTTAAGGGGGTGCCTGGGTGGCTCAGTTATTAAGCATCTGCCTTTGGCTCAGGTCATGATCCTTGAGTCCTGGGGATTAAGCCCCACATTGGGCTCCCTGCTCAGTGGGAAGCCTTATTCTCCTTCTCTCACTCCCACTGTTTGTGTTCCCTCTCTAGCTGTGTTTCTCTTTGTCAAATAAATAAATAAAATCCTTAAAAATAAACAAATAAATAAACTAAGTAATTAATTAATTGTTAAGAAAAGTCAGGATCAGGGATGCCTGAGTGGCTCAGTTGGTTAAGCCACTGCCTTTAGGTCAGGTCATGATCCAGGAGTTCCAGGATTGAGTCCCACATCAGGCTCCCCACTCAGCAGGGAGTCTTTCTTCTTCTTCTGACCCTCTCCTCTCTCATGCTTTTTCTTTCTCATTCTCTCTCTCTCTCAAATAAATAAAATATTTAAAAAGTCAGATCTTTATCTTAACTTACTATACAGTATGCTTAATTATAATTTAAAATTTTACATTCTACCTCTCTTCTGATTTTGCCAAAATTCCAAGAAATTGAACCTCAGAAATTCCCATTTTCATTTTCACTACTTATTACATAGTCGCTCCCTTTCTTTCAGTACAGAAGTTATCTGTGGAATGCTCTGTACCCTTTAAACCTACTTTCATCATGCCTGCTTTTACTTCTGGCTTAAAGTTAGAAAGCCAGTGTTCTGATCGAGGAGTTACAGTGCATATCGCTAGCTCTCTTTCTCATACAGATTGTTGTAACTTTTGACCTCACCATTACTGCCTTATGAACACTCCCATTCCATTGTCTCATGTTTCTGTGATCTTACTCCTTTCTCATACCTTTCTATCCATACCTTCTTTACCTGTTGTCATAGATCACTTCTCTATATCAGAGGAGTTATTCTCCATGATTACTTCTTGGGTTTTAGATTAGCCACCCTATACTCTAAAACATGAAAAGCATGATATTTATTTATTTGTTTATTTGTTTGTTTATTTTCTCATTCTGTTACACCAGACACAAAGATAAACTCAGAATGGATGAAAGACCTCAAAAATGTGAGACAGGAATCCATCAAAATCCTAGAGGACAACATAATCAGTAATCTCTTCTCCATCAGCCAGAGCAACTGAAGACAAGATGAGGTATGGAAACCCAAGTCAAGGTTGAATTGTGGTTTGAACCAACTCCAGGGTTCAGGCTCTCTGCCCCCGTTATATATTGATCTAAAATTTACATTTGTTCATCTTTAAGATGGGTATGATAATAGCTTGTACTTTTCTTCTAAGTTAATATCATTGCACAAAAAGGATTTAAGAAAGTAACTGATGCATACTAGTTGTTTTATACATGTTAGCTATTATTAATATGTTGCTATGCTCAGTCTTTTGAGTTATCATTAATTTTCATGCTGTCAAGTTTCACCTCCTGTGTTTCATCACAAAATCTTTATGATTTTGATGATATCTCCTAAGTTCTGGTTCAATATTTCCATCTGCCTCCTTCATTTTTTTGCTTTTAATGTCTTATCACAATTGCAAAATGTTATAATGTAATGGAATTAACCCTAAAATGAATCCAAAGATTATGTTAAAAATTACAATTGTGCTCAAATCTAACTTGTGTGACCCTGGAATGTGATTCAGTTTCTTCCTTTTCACTTACTGAAAAGGGAAAATTAAAAATTTTAATTCAATGAAGTATAAAGTGATTTCTAAATTAATTCTGCAAACAGAATTTATGATTTATGATTTATGAATCATTGATGTCCTTTGCCAAATCCTTCACTTAAAAAAAAATCTCATGATATTCTTTTTTAAACAAATGCCCTTCTATTCTTCCTCACCCTTATCTTAGCTTTGTGTGTTTCTATTTAATATCTGAGCTATTACCATATCACTCTAGCTGGCCTCTCTAACAAAGCCTCCATCCCATCCAATTAATACTTCATGATGCCACCTGCTTGTTTATCCTAAAATGTCACTTTGATTATTTTATTCTCCTCCTCAAAAACTTTTGTGACTTGCTATGGCTTTGAGGAAGAACAAGACTCTTGTATTTGACATTCAAGGACAAACAAAGAAAGTCTAATTTTTAGCTTTTTTTTTAAATCAGTATTAAAATTAAGACTTCTATTCTGCCTGGCTTTACTTCAGTTAAATAAGCTGATATGATCTCTGTCACAAAAAAAAAAAAAATGTAATAGCTTGGGAGAATGATTGACTTTGATGTCTTACAAAGTTCTTATGGGTAATTTTTTTATTTTTTCCCCTAGATAGTTCACCACTACAAACAAGATATTTGCCAGGCTCAATCATGGATTTGCTTTTGTACTTCCATGACTTTCCTCACACTCATTTTTTTATTATCATTATTTTTTATTTTTTCAACACTCTACTCCACATACAACAGTCTGAATGTAAATTCCACCCATCTTTCAAAGTCTAGCCAAAGTGCCTCCCCCTGTCCGAAGCCCTTACAGATTGTTTTCTTTGAGCTGCTTTAGAACTTATTTCAGTACAACTAATATATCATTTATAACATATTAGTCTGCTTTATAATTATTTGTATATATATCTTAAGACCTCTATTTGATTTCAAGTTTTCGGATGAAATAAATCATCAGCACAGCACCTAACATGACGCCTGGCATGCGGAATGTCTTATAAATATATATGACATGAATTAATGCATTTTTCCGGACAAAATAAATAGAGCTTCCTTTCTTTCACTTTAAATGTTATCAAAAAGTATATGATGAGGCCATTGACATTTTGCAGCACAGATTTACCATTAAAATATATTTTGTTTAAAAACAGCAATAATATCGAAAGGCATTCAACATTTATACATCTCAATGTGCATGAGAGAATGAAAACACCACTGTTCAAAGATGCTTCTTCAGAGAAATAAAAACTAAACAAGAAAATGTTAATCAACTCTTTCTAATGAGAATTTTTTTTGAAAAGACCTGGCAATTAAGTAATCACATAAACCTTGAATTTGTCTGCAAGCTTGAATTAGCACAAGGTAGCACAACTACATTCCCTTCAGAATTAAGTCATGTAATAAAAAATTCTAAAGCACAATATAGCAAATCCTCTGGAATAATTGTATTAGGATAAAGCTTTTTCCTGGAATTCTAACTCTGCATAAAATACTACAGTGGTTCACAAAGTTATATATAAAGATGATAGCCTGCATCAATAAAAATAAAATAACTCATCTACTATTAGTAAAATATACAGTTGGTGTTTATACATATTCTGCTTGTGAGTAATGATAGTCACTCATGAAATGCTTGTTTGGTTTCAGATGATAAACATTAATCAATTTTTTTTTTTTTTCCTGGTAGAGGGATCTGGGCACTGAGACGTTCTCATTGACATTTAAATATAATTTTTTCTTCACAAATAAAACAAAAAATGTTTAACTATGCTTATTTAACTATGCTTATTATGCTTTTTAAGCAACTCTCCCTGAGCTTGGTCACTGCTATCTTCTTCTTGGTGCCATCTTTTCTCAATCACCATTTCTCCCATGCATTCAGGACAACTGCTAGTTGATAAATACTTATGGCAAAAAAATTTCCAAACTATTAAAGCATACTGGTTTGCTTACTCATGAAACTGGTTTCCTTAAAGATGACTATCCCAAAAATACTGAAAAGGGCTATTGAGAAATAAATGAAATGAAATTAAAAATATTAGAGCTAGAACATTGTTAAGACATATTGGAAGAGTATATATGTGCAATGTGTGAACCGAAAAGAATACAAAATTAAGAATACTTCATATAAATAGTAGAGAAAAGAAATGTCATTTCTTCCTAATCGAATCTAAAAACATGATATTTTGGATTCTTAGACATTGGTGTAATGTCCCTAGCATGTAGGACCACAAACAGTGAACATTTTCTTAACAAATGAGTTTGTTGAAGATACAAAAGCAATTTTCCCATAGACCAAGCTGATTTGTTTATGTCTCTGAATGCCACATATACCCTGATCCTACATAAAGAGTTCTAAAAATGACACAACCTCCTGTATTCTAGTGAGTTGCAGATCCAACAAAAGCATACCTTAACATTTAGATCATAATATAGTTCTAATGGAAACATACACATAGAAGATGTTTACTACTTTCACGTTAAAGTCAATTTTTCACAAACAGGCTCTATACAGCTTTACACTGAGAAACAAAACGCTTCAGAAAACTGCATTGAATATAGATAGCCTGTATATCATGGTTATTTAAGAAAGT
Organism: Spilogale gracilis; assembly: GCA_004023965.1. NCBI lineage: Eukaryota > Metazoa > Chordata > Mammalia > Carnivora > Mephitidae > Spilogale > Spilogale gracilis. The sequence continues at coordinate 22,829 of PITA01007193.1, forward strand.
GTTTCTTATTTTCTTATCCATATTTATTTCATTCAGAATTCATCCTTACCTGGAACTCACAGGTTAAAATATCACGATTTTTAACATGATTAGCGTCTGAAGATTAGATCAAACCAAAAAAGCAATAAAATACTTGGAAATAATTTAAGACTTTTTTTTTCCTGGAAAACTGTAAGCATTGTATTACTGAGATTTTGCAGGCTTCTCCATCCTCCTTGATAATGATATGATGATAGAGAGGTTAGTGGATCTTCTCTAGATCCAGGCACATCAGCTGATAGAATGATGCCTAAGAAAGTAGACCTGTGCCTCTTTCTGACAGTACCTGATGTATTCTAAGAGAGGCAGGGTCAAATGAAAGGGACAGATGCTGCCCACACATCAGGCAGAGGAGTGGATCATTCTCCAACATGTCTACTAAAAAAAAAACAGGCATGATGGACCATACAGTCCTCATATGCAAATTCCAGTCAATCCTGAAACTGATGAATTGACAATTGGAGAATGAGCCCCAGGGGAATCTGAACTTCTTCAAAGTTGTATACTATTTGACTAAGTGAAAAAGGAGATTAAAGTTTTTCTGATGGTTGGCAGAGCGGAAAACTCATGGGAAATTATTCCAGTTCTCAAGAGGTCTCTACCCAAATCTCCAGAGACCTCAGTCCAAGTCTCCTGAGAACATGAGAACTCCTTGGGGGCAGGGGGAACCCCCGCTTTCTGGGAAATCACGTGACCTCTGTCCATATCTCAGGAGATTTCAGTCAGGAGTGGATGACCACGCTGGAGGGTGAGTGCCGGCGACCACCACTGGAGGCAGTGTGGGGCTGCAGGGGCCATGCTGCAAGGAGTTGCAGTCTCCTGTCACTGGAAGCAGTGGTTAGATGCAGTGGGAGGCATCCCTGAAGGCTTTGCAGTGCTGCTGAAGGCCAAAACTATCATTATATGTAGAATAGGTAGACAAAAATTTGTAATCTAATTAACTTTTGTTAAACTAAAGAATATATAAAAATATGCTCATATCCTAAAAACTCTAACTTTCAATTTACCTAGCCATAACTAATATCTATTGATCTATATATCTGTGTATCCTCTATCCATCCATTCATCTATCCATTAAGGAAATAACACAAAGCTAGAATTATGAAGATGTATGTGACATTCAGAATTCCACTACTGACTGTGCCTGTAATCCTAAAGAAACCATGTTCTCCTTGCAATGAGTAAAAATGATGATTAGAATTACGCTCAGATAGATTTTCTTTGACATTCCGCTTCAAGCTTTCTATCTACTTCTCCAATCTGTATTAATATTAATGTAATAACCCTACCTGACCCATAGCTGCAGGCATTCTAACTGAATCTGCATCTTCTTTGCACAATACTACCAACTTTAAGGATGTGAAATTAGCAGCAGTTGCAGTGAAATGGAGAGCTGCCACCCCTCTCTCCACTCTGAGCTCTTCCCACTGAAGCAAGAAAAAGAAATAGAAGAGTGGGATAATCTCGGGTCTTTTCAGAGTGCCAAGGTCAGAAAATGTGGATATAAAAGGAATGGAAAGAACTAAGGCATTTCCCAACATGTAAGCTAAGATACCATGAGATAGGATCTAAAGTTAAGCAAGGGGTCATATACAAGGGTTGCACATTAATTTTTGATTTTTTAAATCTATAACTTAAAAACAAGTATGTTTATCCATAAAGAACAAGAAATATTCAGCTAGGAAATGATTAGTCATATCTTTAACCTAGGGACCTAGAAAGAGGGGTGTGTGTATGTATGTGTGTATATATACGTGTATACACACACACACACGTGTATATATATATAACTTTTGCTCATTTGGGCATTTTTTTTTAACTCTGTGTCTGTGTGTTGAGGTCCACTACATTTCCTTTCTTTCTCATTTTTTTTCCATCATCCCTCTAAGTCTCTCAACACCAAAAAAAGATATGTGCCAAACACTAATATACATATATATATATATATATGTGTGTGTATATATATATATATTCATTTATTCTGTAGAAAATCTCAAGAACAACTACCTTTCTGCTGGTGAGTCTAGCTGTCATAAACCTCATGGGAGAAACTCTCCCCTACATTGTAGAAATAACTTCTGTGCTTGCTATACACAAACAAGGTTGTAGGAAAAGTAAATATATTAAAATCTAACTTACTCCCAGGAGACTCAATAACAATTTTAAAAACCAAGAAAATCAGAGAAGAGGTACAAGCGCCCACACAGCTATATAAAAGTTTAAAAAGAAAAAAAAATATTCTTCATAAATGATCTCCTATATTCCTCAGGCTCTAAAGCAAACCAAAATAACTGAACAAAAACTTGCAAGAGTATACAAATATTTAGATGATGGAGATGGTTAAATGTAGATATTTTAGAAATAAATTTCCATTCCGAGTTCCCTCTGCGTATACGAGATAGAAAACTCCTCCACATTATAAGAAATTTTAAAATAGAAGAAAAAAAATTGTTGCCTCATAGCCAACATACTTTCCCCATCACATCACATAATGCTGTTCTGGCTTTATCGCCAACCACTCAGTTGTGTACCACAGGCGAGATTTCCTCTCATTGTGCACCATTCAATGGAGCATTTGGACTGCCAGCTATCTTGACTGAAGATTTGTAGGCTGCCTGTTTTCGTCTTGAACCATATATGCCTTATCCTGCATGTTTGATTTTTGAAAGCTTCCAGAGACCTCTATTTACAATGGATTCACATTTGCATGTGCAATTCCTTATTGTTCGTCAAACAAGGAAGGAAAGAGATATACTGGTAGGTAAAATTTTTCTAAAGGAGTAAACAAAGACTAGTGGGTAAGGAAAGTAGTATAGGTAAAGCTGACATTTCTACTGACTTTCAGTGGTTCAAAACAAAAACAAAAATACGAAAAAGCGATTCTCTTCACTCCAGGTCGTTATGCTTTAACTGTGATTTTCTTCATCTTATCTCCCCCAAATATCAAAATATCCTAGGGAATTGCCATGAAATCCACAAGAAAATTCTATAGTTCACGAATCATGTATTGAGGTAGACATAGCAGTCCTTAGCCAGATTTCATCTATACCCCATACATTTGGGGACCATAATATATTTCATTTGTATACGTATGCTATTACTTACCCTTTCATGCAATGGGTAAGGCTGGTTAAATAGAGCATCACCTCCATATTATTTACTATACAGTTCAATTCTCAATCCTGGCCGCACATTTGAATCATGTGAGAAGTTAAGTTCTGCCCCTGAAATTTTATTTTAACTTGACTGAGATTTTGTTTTTAATACTTAGAATTGATGTGATATACTTTAATCATTAAGTAATGAACTAGAAAGCTCATTCATAATGAAATTAAAAGTAAAACAAAGGAAAAAACAAAACTAAGTATATTTAAAAATAAAAGAGATTTTCACAGGGTTAATTTCTCATAAATTGCTATATATAGGTTGTTCCCTGATTCACCAACACTCTTTGAATAATGGTTTTCTATTTATTTTGGTAGACAAGATAATGCCCCCACCCCCGCCCTAATCCTCTGAACATGTGAATAGGTTACATGGCAAAGGGGCATCAGGTTGTATATGGAATCAAAGTTGCTAATTAGCTGACCTAAAAATAGCCCCACATGGGCCCAGGAAAATCACAAGCTTTCTGAGAAGTGGAAGACTGAGGCAGAAGAGGGTCAGACAGAGAGATGTGATAACAGAAACTGGGTCAGAGAAAGTCAATATTACTGGTTTTGAAGATAGAAGAGAGGTGCTGTCTTTGAAGAAATGTGGATAGTTTGTAACAAGGTGGAAAAGGTAAGGAAACTGATTTATCCCTAGAGGTCCAAAAAGAAGGCACTTCTCTTGACAAGAGTTTAGTCCAGTGAGCACTGGATTTATAAACTACAAAAATGTAAAATAACACATTTGTGTTCTTTTAAGCCACTAAATTAATAGTAATTTTTTATATAAACATTAGAAAACTAATACAACTATTTTATCATAGATCTTTAAAATTTGCCTGTTGGAATTAAAATAACAGTGTAGTATAATTTTGGTAAACAATTTAGAGCAACTAGCAATAAACCTGAGATTAATATATTCATGCCAGTTGGTAATCTAACCAGTATATTCAGTTTCACATAAAAAATAAAAATCTTTATATATGTGGATTACTTATAAAAATAAAATCTTAGAGTTATAAATCAATAAAAACATTAAAATAGTTCTTCACCTTTTAAACAATAGAGACATAAAAATATAAGCAGATGGCACATAAATAATAACCTAGAATGCCACATGACACAGATTAAGGCACTAGACTTGACAGTGAGAAGAGAGAAAAAGAACTACATACTAGTTTTGCTAAAACTAAAAAGAGATATAATTTTCTACCTATATTGGAAGCATGAAGCAGTCAAGAGGAAGCAGAATGATTTTTGATAGTAGAGGTAACAAAATGTTATGGAAAATAAATTAAGATAAAATTAAGCTGGATATCAGAAATGGTCCCAATAAAATGCAGTAATCTCTCAAATAAAGTGGTGGGACTTTTACCACCTGAGAACTTATATATATATATATAATAAATTCTGAGAATTTATATATATAAGTTATACATTATATATATTATATATATTATATACATAATTATAAATTATATATATTATATATAATAATGACTTTAAAATCAAAACTTTTTAAAATATTATCAAAGACTTTGATGGGCGCCTGGGTGGCTCAGTGGGTTAAAGCCTCTGCCTTCAGCTCAGGTCATGATCTCAGGGTCCTGGGATCAAGGCCCACATCAGGCTCTCTGCTCAGCAGGGAGCCTGCTTCCTCCTCTCTCTCTGTCTGCCTCTCTGTCTACTTGTGATCTCTCTCTCTCTCTGTCAAATAAATAAAATCTTTAAAAAAAAAAAGACTTTGAAAAAATTCCTTAGGCTCATGAAACTATATATATTGATATATATCCCATTTTCAGAAGGGAGGTACCCCCTAAAATTTACATCAGATCATAAAAGCATTTAAAAATATATATTTACAGTTGACCCTTGAACAACATGAGGTTGGGCACAAGCCCTTTGCACAGCCAAAAATCTACATATAACTTTTGACTTCCAAACAATTAACTACTAGTAGCCTAATGTTGACCAGAAACTTTACTGAAAACATAAATAATAGGCTAACACATATTTTATACATTAGGTATTAAATTCTGTATTCTTATAATAAAGTAACCAAATGAAAAGAAAATGTTAAAAAAATCATAAGGAAGAGAAATATATTTATAGTACTGTACTATATTTATTGAAAAAATTACATAAAAGTGGACCCACACAACTCAAACTCATTTGTTTGAGGGCTGACTCTGTGTGTCCATGTATGTGTGTATGTATTTTTAAATATTTATAGTAATTAAATATGTATATTTATTTTTTTATTTCAAGGTTTTATTTAAATTCATGTTAGTTAAAATATGTGGTAAAATTGATCTCAGGTGTAGAATTTTGTGATTTGTATATAATACCCAGTGCTCATCACAAATGCCCTCCTTAACATCCATCACTCATTCAGCCCATCTCTTGTCTTCATCATCAGTCCCCAGGTTGTTTTCTATAGTTAAGAGTATCCTACAGTTTGGGGGCACCTGGGTGGCTCAGAGGGTTAAGCCTCTGTCTTCAGCTCAGGTCATGATCTCAGGGTCCTGGGATCGAGTCCCACATCAGGCTCTCTGCTCTATGGGGAGCCTGCTTCCCTCTCTTTCTCTGCCTGCCTCTCTGCCTATTTGTGATCTCTCTGTGTGTCAAATAAATAAATTCTTTAAAAAAAAAGAAAAGAATATCCTACAGTTTTGCTTCCCTCTCTCTCTCTCTTCCCCCTCTTCCCCTATGTTCATCTGTTTTGTTTCTTAAATTTCACATATGAGTGAAACCATATGATATTTGTTTTTCTCTGACTTATTTCACTTAGGATAATACATCCACCTCCATCCATGTCATTGCAAATGGCAAGATTTCATTCTTTTTGATGGCTGAGTAATATTCAATTGTGCATGTGTATACATATATATGTATGTATGTATGTATGTATACACATCTTCCTTATCCATTCCTCAGTTGGTATACATTTGACTTCTTTCCATAGTCTGGCTATTATTGATAATGCTTCTATAAACATCAGGTTTCATGTGCCCCTTCAAATCTGTATTTTTGTATCCTTTATGATACTACCTATTAATACAATTGTTGGGTTATAGGGTAGTCCTATTTGAGGACCCTCCATACGGTTTTCTAGAGTGGCTACACCAGTTTGTATTCCCACCAATAGTGTAAGAAAGTTCCCTTTTCTCCACATGGAGAAACAGGCAACACCTGTTGTTTCCTATGTCAATTTTAGCCATTCTGACAGGTTTGAGGTGGTATCTAATCATGGTTTTGATTTGTATTTCCCTACTGATGAGCGATTTTGAACATTTTTTCCTGTGTCTTAGTCATCTGTAAATACATATATTTTAAATACAATCTTGGGATGCCTGGTTGGTTAAGTCTCTGCCTTTGGCTCAGGTCATGATTCCAGGGTCCGGGTATTGAGTCCCACAACAGGCTCCTTACTCAGTAGAGAACCTGTTTCTCCCTCTGCTTCTGCCACTCCCCCTGCTTGTGCTCGTGCTCTCTAACAAATAAATAAAATGTTTAAATAGATAAGCACAATCTGTATATCTTTAAACTACAACAATTGCAACTACTAAAAACCACAAGTTAAGGCATCTTACTGTGCACAAGCACCTGGAAAAATATATTGTAAATCAATATTCTCTACTACAAAAATAATAACCATGTTTCCATAGAATAATGAGTGCCACCTAAATCCAACTATCACCAGACATGCTCCCAAAATCATGCAGTTCAACAAAGACATGGAGTTGTGCCTATTCCAAGCAGACATAATTGAGTATAGTATTCTAAAGGGTTTTGTCTTATTAGTGAAGAATAATTAGCTGAAGATTGGACATGGCTCTGGTTTTGTTATTAAGAATAAGACCCAAAGTAATCAAACTGTTCCCAAGTAACTTAAATGAATTCCAGAAAAACTCAAGAATATTTATGGGAACACAAAAATATTCAGCATCCAACAAAGTAAAATTCACCGGGTCTGGCATCTAATGAAAGTCACCATGCATTTAAAAGGATAAGAATATATGACCCATAATGAGGAGAAAAAAAAACAAATTAATGGAAACTAAACAAAATTATTATATATGTCAAAAATAGAAGACAAAATAGTTATTATAACTGTATATCATGACCAAAAAGCTGAGTAGAGACAGAAAAATATTTTATAAAGATCCAAGTCAAGCTTTAAGAAATAAAATACTACAATATATACTGGTTGAGAATAACAGCAGAACTGCCATTACAGAAAAAAAGATTAGTGAACTTGAAGACATAGCTATAGAAATTACCCAATATAAAACACAGAAAAAAGAATAAACAAATAGAGAAGAATTTCGTTGGGGGAAATATCGAGTAAATATCTATTTCCTTATTTTTATTCCTCAGTTCAGCTAAAAACTTTGTACATTACACATAAAACAAGCATAAGAAGACTCAGAGAGAAAAGGAGAAGACTGGCTAGGGAACTTGGGACGACAGGAAAGACATAGTGGTAATATACCTGGATTTTCCTTTTGCCTCATGAATGCTAGGATGGATACTGCAAAAACCAGAAATCTTGAAATGCCAACAGCAGCAGATAATGAAGCCCCAAGAAAATTCTACTCATTCCAGGTAGTTAAAGGGTTAAGAAAGGAATAGCCTAATAAGAGTTTTAGATGATAACCATTTTATATCAGTCAAACACCAAAGAAGAGACTGTGATCCTTTTGACAGGAAGAGATGATTTCCTCCTTTACCAGTCTGTAATCAGACACTGAAACCCTCCTTCTAAAGTGATGTCAGAGAAGGTGGAGTACATTTGTCATCACTCAGTTGTAGTGAGGTTACCTCCTCTTACACCATGATGTCATTGGAGATCGTGTGGGAAACCTAGATTTCTACTCCAATCTGGTGATAGTAAGGCATCATTCTTCCTCCCCACTGAAGTAGTATCAGAGGAAGCTCAGTAGAGAGTGAAGACATGCACCACTATTGAGTAGTAAGACACCCCCACTTTATCAGTGGAGGCCATATGGAAACAGCAACAAGTCACTCCTGCCCTTTCCAGATAGAGTAGTATCCACAGAGTCTTAATGGGGAATAGGGACTCCCAACCCCATCCAATAGTGTAAGGACACAAATAATAGATACTGGAAATGAAATAACAGATATCCCTACAAACTCTGAGGACATCAAAACATAATAAGAGAATACCATGAATAACTATATACATATAAAATTTGACAACTTAGTTAAACCAAATTCTTGAAAATTAAAAAATACAGGGGCGCCTGGGTGGCTCAGTTGGTTAAGCGACTGCTTTCGGCTCAGGTCATGATCCTAGAGATCTGGGATCGAGCCCCACATCGGGCTCCCTGTTCGTGGGAAGCCTGCTTCTCCACTCTCACTCCCCCTGCTTGTATCCCTCTCTAGCTGTGTTTCTCTCTGTCAAATAAATAAATAAAATCTTAAAAAAGAAAAAAGAAAATTAAAAAATACACAACTCACTCAACATGAAATACAAAGTGTGAATAGTCCTCTCATGTAAAAAACATTTTTTCTGTACTTTTTAAAAAGTGAATTCAATTTCTTCAGACCCAGATGGTTTCATGGGGGAATTCTATCAAATATTTAAAGAATTAACAACAATTTTACACTTTCACAATCTGTTCCAGAAAACAGATAAAAGGTAATACCTCCCAAAACCCTTTGTAAAGTCAGAATTATTCTGACATCAACAGCAGACAGAGCTAAAATAAAAATAGTAACAATACCAAATGCTGGCCAATATCAAAATATGTGAAGAAACTGGACCATGTATATATTGTTGGTGGGAATGTGAAGTGGTCCAGTGACTCTGGAATATAGTTTATCAATTTCTAAAGAAAAACATATGTTTACCATAATATCTATGAATTGCTCTCCTGGACCTTCATTCCTAAAAAATGAGAACTTACATCTATACAAAAATGTGTGTGTAATTATTGATAGCAGCTTAATTGTAATAACTAAACTGGAAAAAATGATTCTCAAAAGGCAAATGGCTGGAAGAAAAAACATGACATATTCATACCATAGAATACTCATCATCAATAAAAAGGAACAAACCATACACAACTGGCATCGCTCTCAAAGGTATTATGCTAAGTGAAAAGAGCCAAACTTATAATGTCACATACTGTATAATTTAATTTATATACCCCCCTTTTTTTTCTTTTGAGAGAGAGAGCAAGAGAAGGAGTACAAGAGGGGGTGGATCCAGACAGAAAGGGAGAGAGAGAATCCCAAGAAATCTCCATACCCAGGCTGGAGTCTGACATGGGACTTGATCCCACAACCCTGAGATCTTGACCTGTACCAAAATCAAGAGTTGGCTATTCAACCCCAGCCAACTGAGCCAACTAGGTACCTCTATATACTCCTTTTAAATGTATTATTGAATTATTTTTATACAATTTTATTTTATTGTGGTAAGATCATTTAACATGAAATCTACCTTCTTAAAAAAAGTCAAGTGTACAATACAGTATTGTTGACGACAGAATTTTAAAGCTTATTTATTTTACTTAATTGAAACGTTTTACCCAGCCCATTGGAAACCTCAGTTCCACTTTGTATGACTTTGACTATTCTAGATAAATTATTTAAGTGGAATCATGCAATATCTGTCTTTCTGTACTGGCTTATTTCACTTAGCGTAATGTCCTCTAGTGTCAACTATGTTGCTGCATATTGCAGGATTTCTTTCTTTCTATAGGCTGGAGAGTATTCCACTGTATGCATATACCACATTTTCTTATGCATTCATTTGTCAATGGATAGTGAGGTTGTTTCCACAACTACTGTGAATAGTGTGTCAATGCATGCAGAAGTACTAATATCCCTTAGAGATCTTGATTTTAATTCTGTTGGATAAATATCCAGAAATTCATGATAAGAAAGAGTATTGTGTTTTGTTAAATGGTTTTTCTGCATCTATTGAAATAATTCTGCCATTTTATCTTTTTTTCTGTTAATGTGGTATATAAAATTAATTGATTTTTGTATGTTGAACCATGTTTGCATCCTATGAATAGAACTTAGTTGATCATAGTCTATGATCTTTTTTATGTGCTGTTGGATTAGTTTTGCATTTTGTTGAGCTGTTGAGGTGCATTTTGTTGGGGTGTTTATATTAATGTTCATAAGGGATGCTCCTTTGTAGTTTTCTTGTAGTTTCTTTGTTTGGTTTTGGTATTAGAATAATTCCAGCCCCAACAAATAATTTGACAGTGTTGTCTCCTTTTTGATTCGAGGGAAGATTTTTGATAAATATTGGCATAAATTCTTTAAAAGTTTGATAAAATTCACCAGTGAAGCCATATGTTTCTGGGCTTTTCTTTGTTGGGAGGTTTCTGATTACTGATTCAATATCCATATTAATTATAGGTCTGTCAGAGTTTCTTTTTCTTCATGATTTGATCTTCATAGGTTGTACATTTTTAGACATACACCCATTTATTCTAGGTTATCTAGTTTGCTGGTATACATTTATTCATTGCCATTTCTTATTAATGCTTGGATTTCTGAGGCATCAGTTGTAAGGCATCAGTTCTGTTATTTCTTTTCACTCTCAGAGATCAATCTGACAGAAGTTTTGCAAATACTATTCACTGAGATCTACAACACATCCCTGAGAGTAATTACAGAAGTAATTATAGAAGAAAATATACAGAATATAATTATATTAATTATATTAATGGGGAGATATTCATACCCATGAATCAGAAGATTCAATATTATTAGGGTCAGTTCTTCAGAAGTTGATTTATAGAAACAATACAACTCAAATAAAAATCCAAGCAGTATTTCTTTTTTGTAGAAATTGAAAAACTGGTTCTAAGATTCATATAAAAATGTAAAATATCTGGAATAGCCTAATGATTTTGAAAAATAATAAAGTTGAGGAATTAACAGTACTTGGTTTCAAGATTTTCATATGTTGAACCTCTTTGCATCCCATCAATAAAACCTACTCGGTCATGGTGTATGATTACTTTAATGTGCTGTTGGACTGATTTTGTTATTATAAAGGTGCAGTAATCAAGACAGTGTGGAATAGGAGACAAGCTGAATAAATCGATTAATGAAAGAAAATAGAAAGTTCAGAGATAGGTTCAATGCCTTTATATATACCGTTTTCAGCAAAGGTGCAAAGGCAATTCAATGGAGAAAGCATAGAAATTGTATTGAAATAATTTGATCTCCATGTAAGATTGAATGAATTTAAATCCATACTTACATCATATTCACAAATTAACTTAGAATGAGTCATAAACCTAAGTGTCAAACCTATAATTACAAAATTATTAAAAGAAAACTTAGGATAAATTTTTTGTGATCATGTGTTGGATAAATACTTCTTAAGACATCAAAAATAACATTCATAAAAAAACAAACAGATATGTCTGATTTCATCAAAACTAAAAATAGTGAAAGGACACTATTAACAATGAAAGGACAAGTCACTCACTGACTGGGGTATAAAAGTACCAATCATATCTGATGAAAGACTTGCATCCAGCATATATAAAGAACCTGAACACTCAACAATAAGAAAGCATATAGCTAATAAATAAAATGGGAATACTTGAATAGACATTTCACCAAATAAGACACATACATGGCAAATAAGCAAATGAAAATATGTTCAACATTTTTAAAGACGCAAACTAAAACTATTACGTAACAGACACTTATGGGAATGCTTATAGATAAATAAGGACCATAACAAGTGTTGACAAGGATTTAGAGGAACTAAAGCCCTCAAACACTGCTAATATAATGGCACAATCACTTTGGAATAGTTTGGTATTTTCTTTACAAGTTAAGTATCCACCTTCTGTCTGATGTAGTTGTTTCACTACCAGGAATTTCTCAAAGAGAAATAAAAGTATATGTCCATACAAAGACTTGTACATAATGTTAATAGCCACTTTATTTGCAACAGCCTGAAACCAGAGTCAACTCAAATGCTCAGTAACACCTGAACAAATTAAGAAAGAGTGGTGCCTCCATGCAATGGAATTTTTCTCAGCAATGGAAAGGACTGAATTATTGCCACATGGTACAATGGATAAATCTGAGAATAGTTGAGCTGAGTAAAAGAAATCAGGCAAAAACAGAGAAAATACAGTATATTTCTATTTATGCAAAATTCTAATTAATACACCTTTTTTCATGCTTGAGATTTTTCTGTAATAAAAATTTTCTTTAAAAAAGAAAGATTCTGAATGAAAAAGCTAATGTAACTAAGTTTAGAAAGTGATCACAAGAAAATGTGTGTGTATATGACAGGTTATTTCTCACTGTTTTATGAAAAGAAATCTTTCAGAAAAATTGAGAAATTATAGGCAAATATCAATATAAAAATAGGCAAAAAATAAGAGTAAACAATAATATGTGACAAATGTATAAAGATTAATATTCTTACTTAAGTCTAAGAGATCTAAAACAGAATCATGTTATTCTTACAGTTTTGGAGGCTTCAAGTCTGAGAACATGATAGCAACATGGCTGCGTTCTGGTGAGAGTCCTCTTCTGGAACCTCTTGCAGAAGATGGACTTCTTGTATCCTAACATGACAGAGACAGAGAAAGCTCTCTCATGACTCTTATAAAGGACACTAATCCTATCCATGAGGACTCTATCCCTATGACCTTAACTAATCTTTACTACTTCTTAATACCTTGATATTTGGGGGTAGAGTTTCAACATATGTCATTTGTAAACATTTAATCTGTAAAATCACTTTTCATTCATCATATTGGGCAAGATTGGGAAAATAGATAATATTAAATATTGACAACTAAAATTGCTATGTGTTAAGTGGTGAATGCAAACTTTTAACTTCATGAATTTAACAAATTGCTCTCTAAAGTTAATATTCTGATTTATGAAAGCTCTCCTCTTCTTAGTCATCAAAAATTAGTACTGTCATATATACTTTTTATATTTTTCCAGTGTCACAGGTGAAAGCATTACCTTAAGTTCATTTGCATTTTCTTTATAACCCATGAGGTTGAGGAGCTTTTCACATAGTGTTTTTTTTTCCTTACAAACCTGAACTCTCAAATGCTACTCCATTAAAACCTAATTTGTTAAACACAGAAGTGTGAATCTTCTACTAATTAATCCATATGGATATTTTCCAACCAATAAAATTATTAATAATGGAATAATATTAACATGAACATACACCAAAACATATATCAGTCATCAGGTAATTACATATAGATATAGTAGTTCTAATACTTTTATTAGGGTAATCTCATAGTACTTAAAAATATTTAAAAATTGGGTCCCTGAGTGGCTCAGTGGGTTAAAGCCTCTGCCTTCGTCTCAGGCCATGATCTCAGGGTTCTGGGATGAAGGCCTGCATCTTTAAAAAAAAAAAGAAAGAAAGAAATTATATAAATTTATTTTATTTAATAATATAAAATTTATTTAAAATATGAAAATATAAATATATTTTATTTTTAAGAATTTAACAAATTCTTTTTTTTTAAAATATTTTATTTATCTGACAGAGAGAAACACAGCCAGAGAGGAAACACAAGCAGGGGGAGTGAGAGAGGGAGAAACAGGCTTCCAACTGAGCGGGGAGCCCGATGTGGGACTCGATCCCAGGTCTCCAGGATCATGTCCTGAGCCGAAGGCAGTCGCTTAACCAACTGAGCCACCCAGGCGCCCCAAAAAATACAAATATAAATTTCAAAGCCAAAATATGTCCTAAAGAATACTAATGAAAATCTTTTTTTCTTTTCAAGCAGTGAACTTTTACATCAGCACTACATTATTTGCATCCAGTTGGTCATTTAACATTGCCTATTTTCATTTAATGCTCTCTTGTATGACTAATGAGAAGACCAAGGAAATGAGCAGAATAATGTTAAGTTATACTACTTTCCAATTTTCTTTTCTCCAGTTGTACAAGCTACTGATATTTGGTATGATTCATATATGTATTAAAAATTCCCCAGAGCACAGCATTCTCTTGTTTATCTCTAGGAGCTCTGATGATCCTTTTGATTAATTCCAAATTCAATTTACAGAAAGCTTTAGAAATGCAAAGGCATGGTTTCGATTTCTCCAGATCTTATTTGTGGAAAAGCTTGTGCAATCTCTGCTAAAATATCAAGTCGCACCTTTGATAGGTAATTCATGGCCAAGGTCAAAGAGAGAGCAGCACTCCCTGCGGGACCACCCACCTCGGGCTGACTAGCGTAATACGTTGTGAAAAATTACTTGAATTATGCATGCAGTGGTACAGGCATGACACTGTCATTTAGTTGGTTCTAAAAAAAGATTTGGTGCACAGTAAATACAACTAATTTTTTTTATGTATCTTGGAAGATGACACTTTATTATAAAGTATGCCACAGTCATCCTCTGGCTGTTAAGACATCTAAAGTCATGTTGGTTTTACAACCTTCCCTCCCAATTACAATTCTGAAGGGTGGTTAGTGACAAGTACGTAGTATTTTGTCAAGCCATTCAGTTTATACAGATGGAATGCTGTTCCGCTCACCAAATGCATTACAAGTGCAAATATGTGGCTAAATGGGCCAGTGTTTGTTTTAGACGTGAGTGCAGCCAATAACCAGAATGTTTTAAAGAACATCTCCTATATCGTTATAGTGAACACAACTCAACATTCCACATTTCTTTCCAAAGATTATCTGCTTCCATTAACCCCTTTGTATCTTACCTTATTTTCAGTGTAGTACAAAAACAAACAAAACACAAAACAAAACTAATTCCCATAGGAACTCTCTGCGGGATACAAACCCATTTGGTTACATCTACTGAAGGACAGAATGGGTCTAGCATCTTCGTGAGGGCTAGCTTTGTTTTATTCCTCTGATTTCAAAGGTACCTTCAGAGATTACTAGTGATCTAGTTTATAAGGGAAGATAAAGAAGACATGTCCTTAAAAATTCCTAGGGAATAGAAATTGTTTTACTCCATTCAAGGGAAAATATTGTGTTTCCTGGACATCAGTCACAAAGGAAAAATGGTAGTCACATCAGCTATTTAAAATCCTGTTTTCATTATGCTGCCAACTAAATCAAGAGGCAGAGAGTAATGCAAAAAGGAAAACAAATGGTTTGTCCCTTAATACAGAAAATGCACAGCAAGCACCACGCTGGCGGGTTCTAATGTCATTAATCTTTTCCTACGGTGCAAACTGTCACCATCAGGGCTCCAGCGACACATGTTCACAGGTCCATATTGAGGATGAGGAACCACTGCAATGTTTTGAAATCTGTCTGGCTTCATGGATAGACTGTCTTTTCTTGCTAGATAAAAAATCAAAACAAATCCATGGCAATGGATAATAGATCTGAATAGAAAAATATTCCTTGATTTTTTAAAAATGATGTAGCAAAATTTATGTCTTTCTGAGGTAAACCTAAGGTCTATCTTAAAAGAAATTTATATTAAAACTTGGCAGGGTCTCAAGAAATGACATTCAAGAAAACTAGAAAATGATCTTGCAGATGTTTTATCTTGAGATTGAGTTGTATAAATGGAATACACTTAATTTCCTAAATCCATGGCCTGGTTAATTTTTCTTTAAATAATGATAATGCCAAGGCTCTCCCAAAATGCTTACTGAAAGCATTTTCCAACTGAGACCACATTTAAAAGATTTTTTATTAGTGAAATATTCTTAATTAAATGATAATAAATATGGAAGTGCCATAAACATAGGGCTTTTGTACAGGGTTCTATACTTTGTCATTTTTTTTTCTAGTTATCTGTTTCTTTCTACATTTCACCATTCTATTTCATCAGAAAACCATCAAGATGATGGAGACCATACTGAGTCAGAGTGATGAATCACAAAACCCTCAGAAACCTGCCAAAGTATATACCATTTCTCACAGAATGAGGACTGAATACAGAGTACAGCCATAGTCAAAATGGCCAGTCTTGCTCCAAAACACAATTGCATAAATCCACCACATTTATTTGTCCATGAAGTTAACTGTGGAAAAAAATGTGACAGTAAGGTGGTGAGAAAGCAGAACAGTTATGGAAAAACTAGATTGAAAAATAATGAAGATAACAGAACATTTATTAAAATATAATAACAATATGAGACCCAATGGGGCTATTAGCCTCAGGAGAACTTCTAAACCCTGACCTGCAGATTTCTTCACATAACATGTATGGAATTCATGAGACTTTCAGGCTTCTATTGAGGATGTCTTAGAATTTGTTCACTGAGGGATAAGACCAGGCTAAACAAGTATAGAAACCTTAGTTAAGTGCTTAGATAAAATTCTCCAAAAGACTTCCATTTATCCCTATATTTATCCAAATATATTTATATTTCTAAATATAAAACCAACCATCAAAACCAAAAAGGACATTTTCTGTTTGCCTCCTGTCTTGAGTTGGCTAGAGTGGAATGTGCCTCAATTTGAATGCTTGGACATTGGAATAACAATAAAAAATATAGATAGATATAGAATCCAAAGGTTTTAATCTCTAAGAGATGTTAGAAAATAAAGTAGGCTTAATCTCCAAGAAAAATGAGATCATAAAATAAATATCTAAGTACAGAGGAGAAAGAAACAAGGAAGAGTAAAGCAAAAGAAAAGTGACAGCTATATCTTATCTTAAGGTTGAGCTTAAATAGCTTGCAAGGTGCTTTCATTTTGCCTCACAGAATTATGGTCAGATGTAATGCATCCAAAGGGTGAAGAAAATATGGCCTTTAATGCAGTTCAGCTGCATTTCAACCCTCAGAGTTGTGAGTTCAAAGGAGGGAAAAATGAAAGTATCACGTACACAAGAGAGATATGCTAGTTACAATAGGGAAGAACCATTAAGAGAAAAATATTTTAACAGACTCAGGTGCAGAAAGGACTTCACAGTAATAAGAAAGGGCAAACAAACCACATTTACTTAACTGAGCTTGGTTATAAAAAAAAAAGTCAGGTAGAGGAAAAATGCAGCACATGGTCTTCTCATGCATATCAGCAAGCACAGAATATAAACAAGACCATTCTTTGGACCTGAATTAATAAGCCTAACAAGAAAGGAGAGGAAAATGTAATTTTACCCAAGTCCACATGAGTTACGTGTTATTAAATAAAGGTAAGCAGGTGCCCTATAGTGTCTGGTTCCACAAATATTAGTTTTATGTTAGAAAACCTCCATGAACGACACTCTCAACTCTGTACCTACCAATCACATATGGGGGATTCAGTTTTGACAAAGCTGGTGCATGATAGATTACACAGGAGAGGGGTGGTCGTCCAGGAGTGCCAAATCCTTTGCATTTCCCTTTTCTGATTGTAATTTCCTCCTTAAACCACTCTTTCTGGGACCTTCTATCTTAAACTTTTTTTTTTTTTTTCCAACAAGATGGAGAACTGCACCACACAAGAAAATGGACTTTGCTGACTTGTAAGAACATTCAAAATGCATAGAATTTTCTTCTGGAGTCTTTGTTTCTTCAGGAAGCAGCAGGAACTCCCGGGTCTTCACCATACTCTGAAGCACATTGACTTTGTTGACCTCAATTATCCCCTAACAGAGCCCATATTTTACTCATTTTACTATTAACATATGCCCTTTTCTTGTTACTAACGCATAACATAGCATCTTTAGTATTTCCTCTTTTTATATCTCTTTGGCAAGTGCTGCTTTCAGCTTTCCAACAGTTTTGAAGAGGGATTCATTTATCCGTAGATTGGCAAATGGGAGTAAGAAAGATGATATGTGGGCATTAAACCAAATCCTCTAACTCAAATCCAAGTTTTTAGGAATAGCTAACGTAAACATTTCAGTTTCCCCAAATTTCCTGCCAAAGCAAATGCAAAAAATAATTTTAAAAGTAATGTTTTTACATATACACACATTAACACATAGAACTTGTAGAGTCAGTCAACTGGATCAGAAATATTATAAACCTTTAGTTCTATACAAACCAGTGGGTACTGTTTCTTAAAATCTAATAGAGTCATATTAAACTACAGTAGTTACCTTCAGGTGCATTTTGCTCGTTCAATGCACAATATCCAATTGTTTTCTAATTTACTCCCTTTCCTGAGCATCTGCCTCCAGATTGCACATACCTGTGGATATCTCAAAACTGGATTTCCTGCCAGAATCTCTATTTTGACATAGAAAAAATGGTCATCCTCTTCGTAAACTAATCTGGCTCATTCTCCTGTAAGCTTTGCCTGTGTTATGGACAGAGCCCTGTCCTTTTTATGTGACTGTGTGTGAATGTGACCTCTGTCTCTTTTTTTAGGAAGTCATTGTTTCTGCCTACCTCTCTGCCTCTCTCCCACCTCCTTTCATATTTTCTTCCTACCCACCTTCACCTTCCTCTATCACTCTCTCAATGACTTTCTGAGCATTAATAATGCTACGGGCACTATCCAGGTGCAAGATCTTCCTACAATCTCATTAGTAATCCCTACATCACCTTGCACAGTGCCTTCCACATGGAAGGTAGAAGTAGTTTTAATAGCCTAGTGAAAAATTTTAAATGACTGGCTTATACCTGTGATTTATAAGATTAGATTTTGTTTTCCACCAGAAACTATAAAAAGAAATCCAAGTAATGCTATAAACAAATTAATATTTCAAAATCAATATTTCAATGTATTTCTTTTAAAATTACATTTAATTTTTTCTGATAAATAATCCTCACATTTCCTCATTGGAAAAGCAAACAAAAGAGGCATATTTTTAAAAGAAATTTTAATTCTAAAATAAATAACTATATTATGTTCTTCTATACTCTCTTCTGGTTTTATACATGTAAATGTATATACATATATACATACATTCCCAATTTTGATAGTTTTGTCAAAATTGGGAGTGTACTAAAGACACAGTTTTTAATCTCTGTTTTATTAACATTTTACCTTGAGAATTTGTTCAGAAACAACTATAACAGCTATGCAGTTTTCATCATTTGTGAATTATAATGTGAATCTCATCACAAAGGTTGCATCTATCTATCTATCTATCTATCTATCTATCTATCTATCTATACACACACACATGAGAGAGAGAGAGAATTTGAGTTCTTGAGTTTATTTTTTTTCAGAGTTTGAGTACTCTTATCTATTTTCAGCAACATTAAAATTATCAATTATTGTTGCTTTAATTATTATCTCTTTCATTACCAATAGCCATACTATCTCTGTTTTATCCCACCTTCACCATTTAATAACTGTTTATTAAATGGGCGGTGCAGTAGATTAAATGCCTGACTCCTGGTTTCAGGACAAGTCTGATCTCAGGTCATTAAATTGAGCCCCATGTCAGGTTCAGCAAGGAGTCTCTTTGGTTTCTCCCCCCCCACCCCCCCACCCCCCGCTTCCTCTGCCCCTCCCCCTCTTCTTGTCGCCACTCATTCCCTCTCTCTCTCAAATAAATAAATAAATCCTTAAAAAATAATAACTTTTGGCCTTGGACAAATTATTTGATGCTCCTTTGCCTCGTTCTTTTTCATTGTAAAAGGAAGTAATAACAGTGCTTTGCTCATAATGTGAAAATTAAATGAGTCGACAGGGTTTTTTAGAACAGTGCTTGCCAGGCAATATGTTATATGTAACTGCTGTTTTTATTTATGTAATTAAAAAAATTATAATATCAAATATATCTATCATTTCCTTTTTGCATTCTTTCAGGGCTTCTATGCTTAAAAATTTACTATAACATTAGTTTATACTTTTACAGCTTCTTCCCCGTTTGTCATAAATGCTACATTATCTGGCATGGCTATTCAACTCCAAAAGAAAATAATTTTCAGAGATATTTATTTTCTTTGAATGCAGAGCAACATTTACTATCTCTTCAAAATCTTTTCAGAGGCTCTGTTTCTTCTATTATTTTGTTGTTGTTGTTTATTTCTCATTCACCCTAGAAAGCATATATGCAGGTCAGACATTTGTTAAAAAGTTTCAACTATGGAACATTCAATATTGGCTTATACTTCTATGCTCACATCTGAACCTGGAGCTCAGGATGACCTGCACATTTGGACTCAGTGCAGTCTAGAGACTGCCACTGTCCAAACACTCTGCTGTAGACTGTGAGGGCCTTTGCAATAAGACCCAAGTCCTCACCTTCGTCTCTCTAATGACCTGGGTCACAGTGCCTTGGAGAGATAGTCCACTCAGCCTGAATGAATGAAAGAATAAATGAATATTGGTCTATTAAAAGGTTCTGTCTTTCCCTTTAAGTAAACAAGAAAATAAGTGAATTTGTTCTATAGATAACGACAACATAGTCTATAAAATTCAAACCCTCTTGCTTACTTTACCAACTAATCCACTGCTACCTGAGCTCTTTCAATTTCTGCCACTCATTAATATTTTTTCCCCTAGAAGAAAAATATTCCAGGGTTGCTCTAGTCCCTTGGAAGCAGTACATCATGATGGCCTTGAATTTCAATTGATAAGTGCTTAAATCTACTTTGTTCCTTTGTTCCTCTCTCTGTTTCCCTTTTTGTTGTTGTTCTTCTTCTTCTTTCCTTTCCTTGTTCATGTGACAATCTCCCTCCTCTCAGTTTTCTTTTCTTTTCTTTTTTTTTTTTTTTAAGATTTTATTTATTTGACAGAGAGAAACACAGCCAGAGAGGGAACACAAGCAGGGGGAGTGAGAGAGGGAGAAGCAGGCTTCCTGCCGAGCAGAGAGCCAATGTGGGACTCGATTCCGGGTCTCCGGGATCATGACCTGAGGTGAAGGCAGTCGCTCACCCAACTGAACCACCCAGGCGCCCTCCTCAGTTTTCTCATTGACATGGATGACATCCACCTTTAAGGGTTGCCTTTGAGGAGAGTTCAAAAATAAAAAAGGTCTAATGATACACCTGGTTCATCAGAAGATCTTAATAAAGAGTTCCTATTATCCTTTTCACCTTCATCATTAAATAATATAAACAATGTTCTGGGGGAATAAGAAAGGCATGGAACTATTTTCACTGAATTGCCTAAGTCATATGTCAGAGAAAAAGTCACAATGAATCATAAAATGAAACCTCTAATTTCACCAAAAATTATCTGGGAAAGACATAGATTTAATGCTCAGACACGAAAAGTTTCCTATTTCTGATATTTTTTTTCAAGTCTATCCTTTTTAGAAAAAAGATATCTTTTTAGAAAGATTTTATTCATTTATTTGAGAGAGAAAGAGAGCATGGGTAGGAGAATAGGGAGAGGGAGAAGCAGACACCCTGCTGAATGAGGAGCTCCATGTGGGGCTCAATCCTGAAGGCAGACACTTAACTGACTGAGCCACCCAGGCTCCTCTCAAGTCTATCTTCTTGAGCCTACAATAGAATTTAAAAGAAGCTAAGAAATCATTATAAACCATTACCCGAATACAAGTTCTTGGAACCAAAATGAGTCATTTTCTCAAGCAGATGAAAGTGCCTCAATCTTTGGATTTCAATTTAACCTATAAATAATAAAACACTATCAATTTAAACTAGTGAAAGGACTTATGTTATAATTCAAATTTCATTATATGGCATCTACTATGTACAAAAAACTACTTTGGTGAAAAGATAAGGTGAAATCTTACCCTTCATTAGCCTGCACTAATTTTTCCATTTTTCTCACCTCAAGGGGAAAAGATTATTAGCAACTTTCTCCATCCACCACAACAATATTTATAATTGTCAAGGAAATGAAGTCCTGCCTCTCGATATACCTTTAAAAAGCTCGGCAGCATCTTTCCCTGTCTTTGGAAATAAAGGAAACCTAAGCTTTTTTCATTAAAACAAAAGAATTTAGATTTAGACATTTAATTTCATACATAATAATTTCTTCAACACATGAGCGCACTTTTCTCTCTGCTTTGTAATATATCCACTCTTAATAAGGGAGAGGTGGATTAGGCTAACCTAATTGCAACATGAGTGATAAAGACAATTACAAAGGAAAGCAGTTACCATTTTTTGTACTCTAAAGTGGAATTGAAGGGTACTGTTTTCGATTCTTCAGTCAAATTAATTTTGACAGAAGACAGACTATATTTAATTTTTCTGGGGGAAAAAACCTCCCAGCATTTCCTCATGTTTTAGGAGAAAAATTCCTTTTCTTGGGCATGTGTTTGAAGGGTCATTTACTCTCCCTTACCAAGAATGCGCTGGTAAAAAACACTTGTGCTCCGCCCTACTCTCTGACTGCAAGCCTTGGAGCCACTCCATGGGTGGGACAGTGAAACTAATAAACATAAAACCCCCTAGCAAAGTGTGCTTTCAAGGTCATGTGGAGGGGATAGGTACATGCCTACAAACCACAAAAGTCTAGAATAATATAGACAAATTTACCCCAAGACAAGTCACCACATTGAGCTAGTATGTCGGCGTAGTAACACTGCTGCGCCCAAAATACCTGCCAACATACAGCTTGAATTATCAGCATCCCTATAATATACTGCTCCATTTTTAAGGCTCGAGAATTCATTTGATATAGCAAACCTCCCTGTGGAAAACAAAAATATGTCCAGGAGGAGTACAGATTCTTTTTCACAAATGTATTTGAATGTCTCCAGTTAGGTTGCATTCCTTCTAAAACTTAGCTGAGATGGGCGCCCAGAAAAAAAAATAATAATAATAATAAAAAAAAAATGGGGAAGATTTAACAGAGAGGAAGGGAGCAGGTAAATTTAGTGATTATGTACACTGAATAAAAGAAGGATAAGAGGACACAAACTGAGTTTCACAGAACACAGCCCAGGGCAACAAGAAACAAGAAACTGAAATGAGGCATAAAAAGAAGTTGTTAAATTAATTAAACAAGGAGGCCATGAGACTGAGGTAACTCCAGGCATCTGCATAAGCAAACCCAAATCTCAGCCTGCAAATGCCTCAAGGGTAGGAAATTGAAACTAAGGACAGCCAATCACAAATAGCCAACTAGGATTTAAAGTGTAGCCAATCAATAATTTCCTTACTTTGCTTTTGCCTTTCCTCTATAAAAGTTTTTCCCCAGCTTCCCTCAACAGAGTGCTTCAACACACACCCACTTTGGCATTGCCCGATTTAAATTCATTTGCTCAAATGAATTCTTAAAAAAAAATGTTAATATGCCTGTTTACCCTTTAACAAAACAATAGAGGAGCATGGAAAGAGAAAGAGCATACACCTATGACAGACTTCTGTTTGTCAACATTTTCAGATTCAGTCCTATCTATGCCCAGGAAAAAGGAGGCTTTCTTTTTTTATCACCGGGCTACTGTAACATTTGTCTCTTCTATTAGGAACCAGAATTTGGGCTATTAATATAATTCATTCAAACTATAACTTGGATCATCTTTGGATTTGCCCAGGGTCCAAACAACTGATTATGTTCTCATTTGTAAGTAAAAAATGTGTCCGGTGTTCCAGACAATTTAAGGATTAGATGTTACTGCTTTTTTGTGATATAATGATATAGTGAAATTATCTATAATCTGTTATTTTGTGATATTTTAACTGAAATATATATATTTACTTATATATTTATTTCAATTTATTCGTTACAAACTTGTAAAGGCAAATACAAATGAAAAATAAGAGGCTTAATGTTCTTTGTTGATAATAAGGAAAGATATTTCTGTCCTTTCTGTTTCTTAAAACAGTTACCTTACAAAACTCAAAAGTATTTTCTCCTCTCTTTGAAATGTGTGTATCCTGTTGAAGACCTGATAGATCTTTTGTCAACTTTATGACCCCAGAATGTCATTCTCCAGGATGTGGGAGCCATCCCTTTGAAATGTAAACATCAAGGAAGATGGTGTCCCATTTCCCAGTACTGATGGATGTATGAAGCTTAACTTTGGTGGCCTTCTTGCTCCAAGTTTAAGAAGTTTGTTTTTACTCTGGATAAAACCAATTAGCTAACACATGATGATCACTCCGGTTACAAGATAAATTTAGGATGATCCGTAGGTGACAAATGGCATTGTTAAATCCTCTGACATGTTATGGTTGATCTCAGAAACATGTATGCAATGGGCTGTGTCTGCTGGGTTATCATAGGAGAGCATCTTTACAATCTTTCTGTTTACAATCTTTTTACATCTTTAAAATCTTTTTATAATCTCTGGTTGGATTACCTGTGATACACATCACAGTCTGACTTAATTCTTCAATAATAAGTGTGTTGGTTTTTTTCTCCACCCACTTTGGAGATGGCTTCTGGGTTCAGTAAAGATAATGTTTTTAATGATAATTCTCTTACAAACACAAATTTGTGATATTATATGATGCCACCATTTTAATTTACTTACAATTACTCTATTTTGTGCAGGAAAATTATTTATAAGTGTAAGATATTTTTAAATATTAACATTAACAGTTAAATTAATAAGTAAAAGATAAATTGATAATGAGAGATATTTGTAATGCATAAATGCATTTATAAGGCCTAAAAAGTAAATAAGTTGGACTTATTTAAGGGCAAAGAATAAGGAAAGCATGATCACTTTTAAGTTTCATAGTGTCCATGAGACAACAATAAGCTAATTGCTCAGCAGAAGTGAAGATTTTCCTGGCACAGAGTTGTGATGCATTTCTTTTGAATATTCACAAAAGGCATACCGGGTGATCTTGTGGAAAATAACCTCAGCATCCTTCCTATATTACAAAAAGCTGAAGAATTCCATGCAGTTGTTTTTATAGTGTCCATCAATACAATTGAAATGCAGAAATGTAGTAAAAGCTGAGAGGAGTTTCAGATTTGTACTCTCTTGATGGTCTGACTTGAACTGTGGTTAAAGTTCTGAATTTTAAAAACATTGGATTACTTCTGGTGCCTTCATCTTCAAATGTTTTTTCTTTTTTCTTTTTTTTAAGATTTTATTTGTTTATTTGAGAGAGTGAGAGAGAGCGTACATGAGGTGGGGGAAGGGCAGAGGAAGAGGGAAAAACAGGCTCCTCTCTACATGAGGAGCCCTACGTGGGACTCATCTGGAACCCAGGACCCCAGAATTACTAAGCTGAAGACAGATGCTTTACCATCTAAGCCACCCAGGCACCCGAAATGTTCTTTCTTGCAAGCAGCTAAAGGCAATTTAAGGTTATATTCTCTCACAAGAACCTGGATTGCAGGCATTCCGGGCTGATACTCAAGGCAGATCCACATACTCTAAAAATAAGTAATTAAGTTAGATGTAAACTTCTTATGGAAATGTTATGATCAAACCAGTACTTCTTATATACACATCATATCAGTAGCTGAGGAAATAGTGGCCAAAAGGCCACATATTCTGGCAACAGAACAAAAAAGATGACCTATAAGTCTTTGAGATACAAAGATAAAATAAAAAGAAGACAGAAATAAAGTAAAAACCTAGAAAAGTCAGATAAAATACAACAAACATCTTGAAAATACACAGAACATATGAAACTAATGATGTACTGTATGTTGGCTAAATGAATTTAAATTAAAACAAAATCTTTAAAAAAAAAGTTCCAACATAGGAAGATACATACACAAAAATTTAAATAAATAAGTAAATAAACCCCTTAGTAAAGTGCCAAAAAATAAAAATAAAATAAATAAAATAAAATACACAGAAGAGCTTTAAGGAGAAAAAGTCCCAATGGCCCCAAAGTTAAAGAAACTGCGAAGCAGAGCAATTGCCTGATGCTGCAGTGGCCCGAGGGGCTTTGCCTTTCTCAGCAACCTGGAAGCTTTTGTTCAAAGACCAAGGGAGAACAGGAGATGAGATTGTGAAGAGGAGACTGGGAGTTGGGTCCAATGTCATCATGTAAATCCTGGACATGTGAGAGCCTTTCCCAGCAGTGACCAGGTGGAATGGAAGAGGTTATCTGTCCGGCTGGCAAGGCTTCTCTTCAAGCTGCACCCATATCCACTAGCTAACTCCCCATCCGAAATGCAACTGGGAAGTTGAACAAAGTCATGTAGCAAATATTTTGAAGGCAACTGCCTTTCTGGATGGTAGATGATTATTTTCTAATCCCCTCTTCTGAGAAGCATTTGCAGTTGCTTCATCCCTTCATCAGTATCATCATTCTTCATGCCACTGAACTCAAAATGTAGGAAGCATCCTTTTAACCTGCGTACATGCAAACCCATATCATAAAGAACTGTTCTTTTTACATGTTTCCTTATCGTCAGACCTAAAGTCTTTTTTTTTTTTTTTTTTTTTTTTTAAAGATTTTATTTATTTGACAGAGAGAAACACAGCCAGAGAGGGAACACAAGCAGGGGGAGTGAGAGAGGGAGAAGCAGGCTTCCCGCCGAGCAGGGAACTCGATGTGGGGCTCGATCCCGGGTCTCCAGGATCATGACCTGAGCCGAAGGCAGTCGCTTAACCAACTGAGCCACCCAGACGCCCCAGACCTAAAGTCTTTTAGTACCTCAGCTTTCATATGTGTGCATGTTTGTGTGTGTGTGTGTGTGTGTGTGTATAAATGTATAAGTATATATACATATATATACATGTATGCACATACATATACACACAATACATATAGGAAAGATAATAATTCTACGATTTTAAATTTTAAGCATTATAGAAGTTTTTTTAAACCATTGGTATTTTAAGTAATAAACCAAACTTCAAACACTTCTAATTGACTGGAAAGTAAAATGCTAAATAGCGAAAAAATGGAAGGGGAAGAGATATACATTTATTTAATTAATTGAGCAAAAAATTCCCATTAATAGACATGTCATATTTTACCTGAGAACTTACATTTTCTTACTGTAAAGGAAATAAAACAAAACCAATATTGTCTTGTAATTGGTAAATGTCTTTCTGAATATTTTTCTATATCTAGATGTCTTTAAATTCATCCCTTTGCATAATTCAGTGTTTTGTCATATAAGGTCTAGGTAGAAGTTGCTTCATTGGGTTTTCTATGTTCTAGCACAAATAGTACATGCAAGAACCTAGGCTTGAATTTAATGACAGAAGAATGTAATAGAAATGGAGATAGTCTGGGGAGGCGGGTGAAATGTGAAATTGACAACCATGTGAAAAGTAGTTTTGTGTTTTGTTTTGTTTTGTAAAGAAATTTTAGAACAAATACAAAGGACTCTATAACATTAGTGGATTCAAGTGAGTCATTACCATTAAAATTTAGGACATTATTAATTTTCTCTGTTTTAATTGCTCAAGAAAACCATCCATAACTTCTATTTTTTTAAACTTCATTAGAGGGGCGCCTGGGTGGCTTAGTTGGTTAAGCGACTGCCTTTGGCTCAGGTCATGATCCCGGAGACCCAGGATCGAGTCCCACATCGGGCTCCCTGCTCCGTGGGAAGCCAGCTTCTCCCTCTCTCACTCCCCCTGCTTGTGTTCCCTCTCTGGCTATGTTCCTCTCTGTCAAATAAATAAATTAAAAATAAAATAAAATAAACTTCATTAGAGTTGCGGGGTGCCTGGGTGGCTCAGTTGGTTAGGCGACTGCCTTCGGCTCAGGTCATGATCCCAGAGTCCTGGGTTCGAGACTCACCTCGGGCTCCCTGCTGGGTGGGAGACCTACTTCTCCCTCTCTCACTCCCCCTGCTTGTTTTCCCTCTCTGACTGTGTTTCTGTCAAATAAATAAATAAAATCTTTAAAAAAAAAAACTTCATTAGAGTTGGTAATCAAATTCATTGGCTTTTTCACAATAAATATTCAACATCTGATTTTTTTTTTTTATCTTTGAGATTCCTAAAGAAGGAGGGAGAGGAAAAAGAAAAGGACAAGTAACATGTTGTAGAATACAAAGCTGATTGTGAATCTCAGGTATCAGATGTGTAAAATATCTGATATTTGGAAGAGGAAAGCCAGACCCTCTTAAACCTTAAAAATGAGAAAAATATAGAAAGCAAGTATATATACATGCTTAAGGAAGGTCTTTATAGATTATAATATCATTAAAATTCTACAAATTTGACTAAAAGTCAATCTATAACATATATGCTCTTTTTTTTCTTTAAGATTTTATTTATTTTCCAGAGAGAGAGCACAAGCAGGGAGAGCAGCAGGTAGAGAGAGAAGCAGACTCCCGGCTGAGCAGAGAGCCTGATGATGCAGGAGTCACCCCAGGACCCTGGGATCATGACCTGAGCCGAGAGCAGAGGTATAACTGAATGAATCACCCAGGTGTCATCCTATAACATATATTCTTATATCATGAGCAAAAATTTTAACAAGACTTAAAAATAATCATTGGGTTAACATTCTTAATTTTTGATAAGCTTAACACCACACACTTTAATAAAATCTTAATTACAACACAAGCAACCAATCAGCAAGCCTCAAATATACTAATCATAGATGAAGACATGCAAATAGCTAATAAGCATGAAAAATACTCAACCTCTACCACTGCTCATCAGGAAAATGCTTTCTTGCTTTGATTTTTATTGTTTTTTTGCCAATAAGCAAACTAACAGAATAAAACAAGCTATAATAAGTAATTCTTACAAAAGCCCAGTGGGATAAACTCTCTCATATTGTTTGTAGGAGAGAAAGTAATACTTTTTGCAAAGTATTTTGACAATTTAGACATACTCTCTTTAATGGTAGACCTCACAATGCAGATTTATAAACTTATTTGTTTCTAAAATATCTTCTTTAAAAAAGAGAAAGGTAAATAAATATAACAACAGATAGATGTAGATAGATTATTTTTAGCATAATCTTAATGTACATTTATTTTTGTGCTCTGGGTCATACCTCTTGCTCTGGGCCAATGAAGAAAATCAGCAAGGCAGACTCCACTATGCACTTTTGTCCAGTTCATATTAGAACATCATGAATACTATTGTTCATGAGTGCTCTGCATTGATCCACACTAAGTTAATATGATCTGAAATTTGTGATGTTGAATTAACTATTGTCTTTCATTCTGACATTTACTTCGTTTGTCCCATACTGACTGATAAGTCTGTAAAAGCAGGTAGTGCAGAGGAACAAAGAACGTATATCAATCCATAAATCTAATTTCTATAGATTAATTTTTATCTAATTTTAGCATGTTAATTATGCTAAAGACTAAATCTGACATCTTCCAGGAAATAGGGGAGGAAACAGAAAATAGGGTTTAACAAACAGTTAGGGTTGGTGGGGATTCTTTGATATTTTGAAG
Source organism: Spilogale gracilis (assembly GCA_004023965.1). Classification (NCBI taxonomy): domain Eukaryota; kingdom Metazoa; phylum Chordata; class Mammalia; order Carnivora; family Mephitidae; genus Spilogale; species Spilogale gracilis. Next base: position 52,110 of record PITA01007193.1, read on the forward strand.
CATGTTGCATTTGAAGCACAGCCTAGGAAGACTGACCAACAACGATGTGAATTGAATTTGAGAGACTATGACATGAGACATGTAGAATGGAAGATCACATGCCAACATAAGATAGCAAGAAAGGATCTCAGTGGGGTCTATGCTATAAGAACCCACATAGCTCTGATTCGGTTAAAGCCCTGTATTGTGGAACACATCTCCTGAGCTACATTGGAGTGTTAAGTTCTTAATTACATGTCAAAGTTCTTAATTATATATTTGCATATAATTACATATAATATATATAATTATATGTCCAAGTTCTTAATCATATATTTATTGCAAGACAGCTATTTTTACTCATAGACATCTGCTCTAAGAAAACAATCAAGATCTATATGTAAGAATGCTTACCAGTTATTCACAATAGCAATTAATTATTTATAAATAGATATTTAACAATATATGTAGGGTTGAATAAAATAATGGTATGCATATGATCAATTATTATAGTTTATAACATGTTATTTTGGTAAATAAATAGTTGATATGATGTACTATAATGTATTATTGAGTTTAAATCAAAGTAGGGTATAGGCAGTATAGTATTATTCCAATTTTGTTAATATCTTATATCTTGTTTGCTTGTTTGTTTTTTAAGATTTTATTTATTTGACAGAGAGAAACACAGGTAGAGAGAGAACACAAGCAGGGGGAGTGAGAGAGGGAGAAGCAGGCTTCCTGCCCAGCAGGGAGCCTCATGCAGGGCTCAATCTCGGGACTCTGGGATCATGACCTGAGCCGAAGGCACATGCTTAACAACTGAGCCACCCAGGTGCCCCAATATCTTGTATCTTGTAAAATTACATTGTCTATGATATATTAGAATAAAATTATAAAAATGTTAAGTGACCATTAGCAGCAAATACACATATTAATACTTTTTTATATTCTTTAATTTTTCTGAAATTTCACATATACTATTATGATTATAGAATAAAGTAATAAAATCATAGAAAGTTTACTCAATTATCTTAGTGTTGAATTTAATAATAAATTTCCTTTCGGTTATTGCTATATCCATTCTAATCAAGTGTGATAATATTCTAGAAAATGTGCATTACAATGTATTTAAACACAAATGTCAATACAGCAGTTGCTCAGTAGTTGGACTTTAGTTCCTTCATTTACTACATATGGCCAGCAGTTTAATTTTAAATTTATTTTTGTACATGCTCAATGCTCTATATGTTGGTCCACCATCACCACTGAAGAATTTGCTATCTTTTCGAAAAACCAAAATGCTAAATTTACAAAATAATCACAAGCAAAACAAATATAATGCCAAACTTTATAGTACTTTTAGTATTGGGGGAGAATTCCTGAGAGATTTTTTTTTTTTTTTTTTAGAAAGAATGGGCCTTCAAAAATGCACCAGTTTTTAAATAACTAACAATTTACGGTGTTTCTGACCATTCAATTCAAGAGAATAGAACAACTACCCCACAGCTTTGAAAAAAAAATGAAAAGTTTGAAGATATTTGTGGGCAAGAATTTCTTCTCTTTGTATCTCAATTATATTCTGAAGATACTTGGTCACTTCACCTGAAAAGGACTACCCCTGCTAGCTATACTCTTTTGTGAGTTGCAGTATTATGATTACCCTACCTCCTGGTGCACTGTAGACTTAATATTTCATCTTTTTTTAAAGATTTATATATTTATCTGAGAGACAGAGAGAGCATGGTGGAGGGAAGTGGGAGAGGGAGAGAGAGAATCTCAAGCAGACTCTGTGCTGAGTGCAGATCCCAATGTGGGGCTTTATCTCATGACCCTGAGATTGTGATTTGAGGTGAAACCAAGAGTCAGAGGCCTCATGGACTAACCACCCAGGTGCCCCACATTCCACCTTTTCATAAGAGTAAATTCACCATTCGTGGTGGGTGGTGAGTGTGGTATGGTGGTAGGGATGGCTCTATCTTTATAATATTAAGAAGAATTTTAAAAATATTAAAAAAATTAAAACTTAAAGAAAAAACCTCAACGTTATAAAACAGAGAATGATACTTAGTGTTTGTCTCCCATGTACAGATAGAAAACAACTGTATTATTCATCCTGTCATCCTTTCCTATTCCTGAACAAGCATTGCCTTACATGTACCTTTTCTCCCAAATAAACATCATTATCAACCAACTCCATTTTATCACAGGTAACCGAGGTAAAATTTTCTGACAATCTCTTTGCTTTCTTTACTATTCAGAGAAACTTTTCTCCTTCCAGTCTTTCCATACCTCCCACCTTCCCCATCTCAGGACTGAAAATAACATCTGGACAATTTGATGTCATTTCGTGTGGCAGAGCCTGTTCTTTAAATCGCCCTAAACAACAATAACAACAATAAAACCCCCTAAATAATTGCAAATTACATACAAGCTGTACTAAGTGCAATTAAACAAAATTCACTGTGACCATTAGGTCACTTTCTTTTTAGTAAGTAACATTAACGCTAGAGGGATGACTGGAATTCATTTAACACAATCAAGGAGGGCTAACATAGATCACACTTAGAAAAAGCACTCGAACAGAGCCTCAATTGGGGTTAGACAGGGCAAATGCTCTTACACTGAATACTTGCACAGACAGAAAGAACTCAAAATGCTTTCCTTGGGAGTTTGGCAAAGACCAAGGCTCTTGCTGTGTATTTTCCATTATTCTGGGATAATTCATTAGCAAACATTACAAGTTGGCAGTATCACAGATATGAATTAGAATAAAATTATTTTTTTCCTTTGAGTTCATAAATAAAATACATTTAGTTAGTAACTCCTGCAAAAGGGAACTGCTGCTTTTTAAAACAGTGCGGTATTCACTAAGTTTAATGAAATTTAGTCGGAAGTAAATTAACTGAATGCCTTCCAAAGCCAGGTACATAAAAAGATATCAGGAATTTCCCCTGCAAAATGTAGCTAATGTTTATTACACTTGTTATGTGGTAGGTACTATTCAAAGTATTAATTCACTTAATACTCCCAAAGTGATTAAGTACTATTATTATCCCTATTACACAGATTTAAAAAACATAAATGGAGAAGTTAAGCGATCCAAGTTCACACAGCTAGAAAACAGCTAGAAAAAATGTGTTTCAAATCTAGGCATTCTGATTCCAGAATCAATTATTTTAAGTACAAAGTTACCCTTCCTTTTAAGCATTAACTTGTGCATGTGCACGTGCATGTGTGTGTTGTATGTGCATGTTTGGAAGAGGAAGGGCATCATCTACACTGATATCTTCATCGAAAGATTTTTGCTGTAAAAATATCAAACAGAAACAAAATTCAGGATACAATAGATTTTTGCCCAGTAATATATCTTTATATTGTAAATTCAATCACAGAAATCAGTAAGATGACAACTCGAGGTACTAAATTATTTTTTTCCAAATAACAATTGTTAAAATACCAACCCTGCATAATATTTATTATAACCCGGCACTAAAAGGGTTTTATGATTGCCTCAAGTCTTACAAACACCCTATGTCATGAGAACTGTTATTAATCCTCAGATAAGACAAGGAAAATTCAGGAACACACAAAATATCCTGGTCACCCCTACTATGCACTTTATGCCTTTTGACACTTTTTTTTTAAAGTTAAATGAAAATGTGATAAAGCACATTTAGGAAAAAGAAATGATGGTGCCAAGAATCAGGTGGAACTAGATTCCATGTAACACTTCTCATCTGCATTCAGCAGCTCAGGGGACCATAACAAAAAAGCATGTTGTACTTACCCAACAAAAGTGTATTTTCTTACAGCTATGGAGGCTAAAAGTCCCAGATCAACAGGACAGTTTCCTACAGAAGCCTCTCTTCTTGTCTTGTGGCTAGCTACCTTCTTTCTCTACTTTGACATGACCTTCCTTCTGTGTGTTCATGGAAGGAGAGGGGGAGAGAAGGAGGGAGAGAGAGCAGGGGAGCAAGAGACAGATTTGCAGTCTCTCCTCACAAACCAGCAGCCTTATCAGATTTGGGCCACACCATTGTGACCTCATTTAACTTTACCTCCCGAAAGGCCTAATCTCCAAATCTGGTCACCTTGGGAATTAGGGCTTCAACATATGAATTTGGAGGAGACACAATTCAGTACATAGCACTATCCGAGAAACAAAGGTTTAGAGATAGGGGGAGGAAATGCACTCCTCTGGGGAAAGAAAAAAATAAGTTTGAACTCCTCTGGAAAATGGATGCTTAAAGGAAATGTCATCCAGAAGTTTACTGAGTAACACAATGAACTACTTTCCCTGATTATATAGATTTGTTGAAGATATCGAAATATTCCTCGTGGGGTCATTTCTCATGCTGTCCACTAGGATATTACCATTTTAGGAAACTAAGCAATTACGATTCAGATGGGAAAACCTACAACTTCTGTACCACATGTTAGGAGTTATAAAAAGCACTTCTTTTTCTTTCTTTCTTTTTTTAACTCCTACTACAAAATAGAGTGTAATGTAGCTAAATTTCATTAAGTACATTCAAGGATAAATGAATATGTTATGTTATAGCACTACAGCAAAGCTAACAACATTAATTTATGTTATGCCATTAGCTTTATTTTAAAGTCTTTTTACTTATATTTTCTCCTGAAAGCTAATATTATACTTCTGAGAAATCCAAATTCAGAATATTATTATAATTATATCATTTATCACTAATAATCTGAAGCCAAAGTTAATATTACCAGTCTAAAGTTAGTACCCATTATGTGCGAGACATTATCTGAGGTATTGTGTTCAACCCTGTCTAAGTGATTCAGCAAGTATTTACCAATTACTATGAAGGAGGTATATATACCCATAAACATACTCTCTCCTGTAATGTACTTGGCTTTGTCAAATAAAGTGATGTTTTTGGTCTCCCATATTTGCATCTTAAAAAAACAAATTTAAAACAACAGACACAATCATTAACATTTATTAGGCATGTATTTTGTTCAAGGTACAGGGCTTTTAATAAATAGAATCTTAATTTAGGTTGATGAAAAAATATCCTATGAAGGTAGTTATACTATTTTATAGATGCAAAAGGTGTACCTTGGAGAAATTAAACAATTTTGCCTTGAAAACATCATCAATAAGGAGTTGAATGAGAGCACTTTTACTCAGGAGTCCACATTCATAACCACTATACATTATAATGCCTAAACTTTGAAAAATTATTGTAATGAGTTGAGTCATAGTCACAGTTACTATCTTCTGACTTGTTACTCTCATTGTGATTAGAGCTCTTGGTTGGGAACAAATCTTTATCTCAACTGTTATTTGTCAGCAGAAAAATAAGGAAAAAAATATAAGATTTTTTGCCTTATACTGACAATCATTATGAAAATTATGGTAAATATATATATATTTATATATGTATATAAATATATATAAGCATTTCACTTTTATGGCCTTTGGGGGACAAATTTCTATGGATAGTGGAAAAAATCATACATTATTATGAGTTGAATTTTTATTGGTTTATAGAGTTATGTTTATAGGGAACATTGGCCAACATTTTTTATAGGCTATATAGGCTGGTCAGAGAGCCACTTAATTTATATATAGATCTGAAAATATTGCCACAATGCCTTCCATACAATATCCTCACTTCATCAGTGCACAGTGGTTATCAGAGGGGGTGATAGTGACCTGAGAAAGAGCTGGTGCTGTCCAGAAGGTCTGGTCAATGTCAGAACATCAGCAGAAGATCTGACAGCAATCTGTCCTTCCCTAAACTCAGCCAGTCACCCTGCTATTGTTCAACATCTTCAATAAAAAAGCATTTGTCTGACAAATTTAAACTATGAAACTAACAATTTAACAAAGACTATAATTGACCAACAATTACCTTCTTGGCTCTTGAGAACTTCTTTAAATATTTAAGTCAATCTCATTATTAAAAATGAATGAGAAAGACAATTCAAATGATAGAAGTGAAGGGGTAAGGAGTAATCTACTGTCAAACCATTTTCACAAGACAAAGATTATCACTATATGCAGGATTTGTTCTGGACATGGTCTAAGCACTTTAACTTAATTTTTGCTTAATTTTGTTTTATGGATCAAAGGTCATTATACTCAGGTTTGTAGCCTTCTCAAAAATGAGGCTACAATGAAGACTAAAAAGGGTCTATTTTATTTGAATTAAAAATGGTAGCATTCCACTAGATATATTTTTGCAAGTCTTAGGAATTTAAGTTTATTCTTCCCAATGTTAGGAAATCAAATGAGTAATGTCAATTCCAAAAAAAGGATTAACACTTTACAGTGAAGCAGATTGTATGTGTTTATTCATTTATCTTCTTTTAGTGTCTATTGATATGATCAACAAATATTTATTGAGCTACATCCCAGGTATCTTTCTTGATGTTAGGGATACAGTGAAAAATATATAAAGGTCTCTGACACTTATACTCTACTGAAGGAAAAGGAAAACATTAAACATGTAACAAACCACCTCAAATAGTAATAAATGAACAAAACAAAACAGGCTACGGTTGAGAGACTGATGAGAGAGGACCTTTGATAAAGAAGTCGCCCAGAGCACCTCCAAAGTAAGGACATAAAAGATGAGTCCTAGATAAAAATAGGCATGGAAATGTGAGGTAAGCATTCCAAGCAGGAAAAAGCCCTGATATCAAAGTGATCATAATGTATTTGGAAACAGGAAAAATCCAGAATGGCAGGAACAAAGAGAGGAGAAGGTTGGCATGGAGGAATTTAAAGGCATAAACAGCAGTCAGATCTAACTTCAATGTGTAGCCACCATAGCATTTTATAAATGATCAATGTATGTTAATCTATGGCTAAAAAAACAAAAATGTTTTGACAACTGTGATAAAAATAGCAGGCTGCAGTGCCAACTGTAGGGTCTAGGTCTACTTTGCCCAATACACATAGGACTATTTCAATTTAAATGTAAGTACATTAAAAGTAAATAAAATTAAAAATTCAGGAGGTGTCTGGCTGGCACAGTCAGTGGAGCACCCAACTTGATTTCAGGTTGATTCTCAGGTTGTGATGTCAGGGTCTTGGGATCAAGCCCTGAGTAGGGCTTCACACACTCTCAGCAGGGAGTCTGCTTGAGATTCTCTCTCCCTCTCCCTCTCCCTTTGCCCCTCCCATTCATGCTCTCTCTCTCTCTAAAATAAAAAAATATATATATTTTTTAAAAAATAAAATAAAAATTCAGATTTCAGTCACACTCAACACATTTCAAGTTCTCAAGGACCACATGTGGCTAGTGTCCCATGGGACAACAATGATATAGGACATTTCCATTGTTATTGCCATTCTGCCTAGGTAATGGATAATAACGGTGATATTGCTGTGTTGGCAGTGAAAATAAAGAGAAATGGACAGATTTGGGATATTACCTGAAGGTATTGAATATATTGAATATATCCATGCATGTCAGCCATTATTAAAACTAAATGAAAGAACTCTTCTCAATGATAAGTTTAGTAATGTCCAAAAGTTATTGACAAACCATAAAAATGCCATTTTACCCATGACTCAAGAATAAATGCCATTCAGGTTTTCATGAGTGGAAAGATGTCAATGTAAAATGACAAAGAATTTTAGGTCTTAAGAGACTGTATAGCTTACTTAGTCCAATCATCTGGAAATAGAGGCCAATAGACTTTGAATTACTTGCCCAAGTATTACATTGTCAAGCACTAGAATTGAGAGTAGAAAATAATCAGCTCTCCTAAGTCCCATTCAATGCTATTTTACAATAATATGCTTCCAACTCTATTAGTTGTGTGATCCATCACCAGTGTACCCTCCTTGGAGACAAAGATAACCTCATTCTTCTATCCCCAGCACCTATCACAGTAAGCACCTAATAAATGACAATGAAACTTAATTGTATATCTGAATCCCAATGACAAAAGACATAAGGAGTGAAGAAACAATTAAAAGGCCTTTTAAATTGGTGTTCTGTGTAGAATATATAATGGGTGATGCTATAGTTTGAATGTTTGTGTTCCCCTCAAATTTATATGTTGACAACTAATGACCATGTTAGGCATTAAGCAGTGGGGCTTTGGAAGGTGACTGGGTCATGAGGGCTCTGACCTGGAGTTAGAGCCCTTATAAATAGGCCCTGGAGAGTTCCCTGGCTGTTTCTACCACTGCAGGATAGGAGGAGAAGTGTACGAACTGGAAGATGCCCCTCACCCCTGCACCTCTATCTTAGACTTCCAGTCTCCAGGACTGTGACAAATAAATTTCAGTTGTTTATAAGCCATCCAGTCTGTAATATTTTGTCATAGCAGCCTCAGTGGGTTAAGAAAGATGGCAAAAAATTGGTGGTGATTAAAATTAAATCAGATTAGGGGCACCTGGGTGGCTCAGTTGGTTAAGTGTCTGACTCTTGATTCTGTCTCAGGTCATGTTCTCAGAGTCATGAGTTCAAGCCATGTGTGGGGCTCTGTGTTGGGCATGGAACCTGCATAAGATCGTCTCTCCCTCCTCCTCTGTCCACCTCCACCCCATTTATGCACACTCTCTCAATTAATTACCTAATTTAAAAAAAACAACCGAACTGCTTTTTAAAAAATTAAATCAGTTCACATACATGAAATCTCATGTATTCATTTATTTTTATAGCTTTCACTGAAAAATATGGGATTTGTAAGCTATATATAAACAAAATATATGAACAATATTACAAAGTCAGGAGGAGAGAAAGAGAAGTCTACTATTGCAAGATTCTTATACAACACATGGAGTATATAATATCTCTTTTTTAGAACAACTTTATTGATATATAATTAATAAATCATATAAATTACCCATTTAAAGTGTACACTTCAATGGGCTTGGTATTGTACAACCTTGGAATTGTACAACCACAACCATGAAAAGAAACCCCATACCCATTTCTGCTTGTTCTCCATTCCCTCTCATTTCCTTTCTTTGGCAAACACTAATCTACTTTCTGTCTCTATGGACTTGCCTTTTATGGACATAAATGGAACCATACAATATCTAGTCTATCATGACTAGTTTCTTTCACTTAGCATATTATTTTTTAAGGTATGCCCATGATATGCCATATATCAGCACTCTGTTCCTTTTTATTGCTAAATAATAGCCCATTAAATGGATATGCCACATTTTATTTACCCAGTCATCAGCTGATGGACATTTGGATTGGTTCTATTTTTTGGTGATTATGAATGATGCTGCTATGTTTGTGGGCAAGTTTTTTGTTTTTTTGTTTTCTGCGGACATAATGTCCACATTTCTCTTAGGTATATACTTCGGAGGAGAACTGCTGGATAATATGGCCACTCTGTTTAATCTTTTGAGGAACTGCCAGACTTCACCAAAGCAACTGTACCATTTTACATTCTCACCAACAGTGTATGTGGATTTCATTTTCTGCCCATCTCACCTTGTTGATTATAGTCATATAGCCGGGGAGAAAAGTTTGATTTCTTGATGGTTAAGGAATCTGAGAAATTTCTATGTACAGAGACTATATTTCTTATCAGAAATATGTGCTGTAACTATCTTGATTATGAGTAGTCAACAAAGTTTTGAAAATGTAACAGTAAAAGACAATGCACAGAATTTTCCATTGTTAGTTTTGTTTTGAGGCTCTCTTGTTAGGGATGTTCTCTACCTGAAAACTGTCTCTTTGGACTAACACACAGAAGCAGTGCTGAGATGCACACTAGCGTGGTCTTGGGTGCCAAATAGCTATACTCCTTTGTAAAGGTCAATTATTCTGGGAGATGTAGTGATAAGTAAGACTATTGCTATAGCTATTCAAAGGACAAGAAACTGGACTATTTGGTATATAGATGGTATATCCAGAAAAGAAGTACAACTCCTGAGATTAGTGAATCATGCAAAGGACCACATGCTTGAAAGCTTACCCAGGTCTTGTAGGTGAAGTACAGAGTTGAAAGCCAGTCAAAACAAAACAAGTAGAAACACCAGGGGAGAACCCACCAATAAGTGGTATAGCACAGGAGACCACGGAAGGCAGAGTAAGGACTCTGTGAATGCAACAGATGCATGTTTAAATGCATGTTAAAGATGTTTAACATCTTAATTGTTAAATACATGTATTCCTCCTCAGTGCTATTTTTAAATACTAATTAAAAAAACATATTGAAAATATTTATATTGGTCATACCTAAACACAGTATCTTGGTGTTTCGAATGTAACTGATCTTTGAAAGAGTTTCTGAAGTGACTCACAGACATGTTTATATTGGTAACTACTCTGAACTCGAATGCTAAGCAGCAAGTCCATTAGTGTAGTATTGCATCTGTTTTCCTATGATTTCACCTTATCTGGCATTCAAACTTAAATGTTAAATGAACTAGACTGAGGAAATGGTACTGGAATGAACTGTTGTGGACAAGCTAGACCAGGAGGAATCTGTAAAATTCACAAATACACATGCATTTTAACCATACAGCCACAGTAAGACAGCGTAAAAGTACAGATGCATACTGCTATAGACATTGTAAGAACATTGCTCAACTAATCATATAAACTTTCTGAATATTTAAAACATCTCACCAAGTTTAGAAGACAATCTATAACTTACCATGTTGTGATGGTTTATTTTATGCATCAAGTTCATTGGACAGTGGTGCCCAATTTGGTCAAACACTGATAAACATATATATTTTCCCTCCAACCGTCTAGAAAGGTCTAGATGGATACTATAATGTATTTTTTAATATGTGATTAATATTTAGTAGACTTTTGGTAAGTAGATTAAGAGATTATTCCATAATATGAGTGGGCCTTATCCAATCAGTTGAAGGCCTTCAGAGCAAAGACTGAGGTTTCTCAAAGAAATTCTTCTCAACACCTCAACATAGAAACCCCTTGAGTATGCAGCCAGTCAGACAACCCTACATATTTTGGAATTTGTAACTCCCACATCATGTGAGCCAATCTTTAAAATCAATAAACAAAGAAACTGGTTATGCTTCTCTGAAGAACTCTGACTAATACACATGTTTTACATTCTCAGTTAACTGTTATCACCCGAATGCCTGAATTTCAATCCTGGAGACCTGCCTATATAGAGTTAGACAGTTACTTTGTTTCTATACACAATGTTAGTAATAATAAGTACCTCATTTCCCAATCAATAAAGATGACAAAAATTAGTTCCTAACATCAATGAGATGTTGTAAGGATAAATGAGAAAATATTAGAAATTTGTTCTATACACTCCAGAGGGAAATAGTTCTATATAAATAGAAAGCATTATAACAGTATCCAAATACATTTAAATGATATAATACTTCATATAAAATAAAAATCAAATACTTTCATAGTATGAGTACATTAGAAATTGCACTGGTAGGAAAAGGAGGCTTAGGACCTGAATACCCTGAATTTTTATTTGTTATATTTAGATGACTTGATAAAGACATTTGAGTTATGATCTTTGTTTTCTATGCCTTAAAAAATATTAATAATAATGTAAGTAAGAAAGTAATGAGAAAATCATTGCTCTAAGTGTTACTTAAGGCACTTTAGAATTGGGGTAAGTTACTAACTTAATAATGATTACCAACAATTGTTCCCCATGTACTTGGAGGATAGAATTAGAATTCTACCTTGTTGATTAACTCACATCAACATCAAGACTTATTTTTTTCCCGAAAATAAGTGGTAGTCACTCAATAAATTATGTTCTCATCCATCTGGACTTCTATTGTGGATATTTAACAGAACCACTGAAAAGTCTTCAAACTTATGAACACATAATTGTATGCTGCAAATAAATTACTCATACACACACACCTAACTTGTTCGACATAAGAGACCCTTCTTACAAGTACACAAACAAGTACATTATAATAAAGAAAATTAACATAAAATTTTCCCATCTCTCCTGACAATTGTAAGATAAAATGGTAAAGAAACATTCAGCACACCTCTATTATTCTTAGAAAGCCGACATGGCAAATTTATAATAGTATAATATCCACCGGCAAAATATTTCCACTATATGGCTGGAGTAGAGGAAAAAAATCCATACAAATCTAAAGGACATAATTACATAAATTGTATCAGAGGACTTGAACTTTTATTCCAAAGCAAAAGTGTTGAGAAACACAGCATTCCATTCCTGTTAAAATGCACGATGGGAATCATCAACAAATCAGGTGTGGACACCCCACAAAACCAACAATTATTTTGGACTGAAATGTCAATAGGAGAGATGGATTATTTTGAAATTAAATTAATATTAAATATTGGTGTTAAAGAAATAAACCTACATTAAATTGCAAGGAAAAATAAAATGTGCTAACCTAGGGGAGTGTGTAGAGCAACTGAAACGGCTTATTTGCAGATAGCACTAGTAAATGTGAGTCAAAGGTGATGTTGGAAATGGTCTGTTCCTTCTGTGATAGAGTCATTTGAGAGATGGGCCAAGTGAAGCCAAGAAAATTAAAGAGGGAAATAACATTTACACCAAACCCATCCTCAACCTTGTCAATATGAATACTAAAATCACCTAAGATTAATAGGCTGTGTGATTCCAGAGAGAGTTGAGAAAGAAAATCTATAAATTCATTAAGAAAACTTGTGGTTTCTCAAAGAGGTCTGTAAATTAAAACTGTTGCTAAAGTTGTATGCAAAAAGCCAATATAGATACATAGAGAGAGACAAAATTGAGGTGTCTTGATTTTGTAGTAGAATACATTTAAAAAGATTTAACTCTAACCTTCATAGCTAAAACAAATTTTAACTATATAAATTAGGGATAGAGAAGATTTATGAATCCCAAAACAAGATTATAATTGCATAGTAGCCTTATTATCAAGTTAATCCAAGCCATTTTTAGGATGTTGAATTTACCACTGACTCTATGGCAATCTTGGCAATAAGTATTCATTAACTATATTATATTATTATACTATATTATGAAGAACTTAATCTGCAATATATAATATTCAAAAAATTTGGAATGTATAGATTTGTATATTTGGGTTTGTACTTTATGTATAAGTACACATACAATGATCAAATAAAATTAATTACACATTATAAGAAATAGCTTACCTTTCTTTTTTCTGTTAGTATTTTTAAATATTATCTCTCACTAATTTCCTTTAAAAAATATTGGAATATTCTGACTAGAAGTGACACAGGAAATGGGCAATTCTAAAACCTCATCATCTCACAGATAAACAAAGGTTCAAATATATAAAATAAATATACTCAAATTCTCATAGATTTTTAGTTCATAACCAGGATTAGAAGACAGATCCATGGAATTTTATTACAATGTCATAATTTCTTTAGCTTTAAAGACTCCATCACTTTCACAAAGTGAAGCGAATTCTATCTTCAAATCTAGCCCATATGCTGGCTAGCTATGTGACAGTAAGTGAAGAGGGTTGGAGAAGTCTCAATTATTTACCATAAAATGGAACAGTCCAAACAGGTAACCGATCCAGGTGGCTGATCTAAGTAAATTACATCAGCAAACCTTGAGCACTGAGCCTGGCACATGCTGAGTGTTCATATCCTCCTAGATATCATCATTATTATTATCATAACTCTTCCTGGCAAACGGCCACACACCAAATACTTGTTCACTGTTGGGTGAAAAAAAGAAAAGTGACTTTAGAGTATACAGAAACATATACTTAAAAAATCCATGTATAATTGAACAAAATGTGAAGGAAAATTCCCTAGCTACTTTGCCTTCATAAATAAAGTATTATTTTCTCATTTTAAATTTTTCTAGAAAAGCTTACTTTTATTCTTTTAAATATATGACATTAAAATGTCTGTGGGTTCTGTTTATGTGCATTTATTTCTCTGCTGGATCTCATATTTAATGTGTCAGCCTAGCAAATATAATAAACAGATTAACCATCAGAAATTTACTTCAAAGGAAGGTTCCCTGAATCACCTTCAGTCCCTGATGCAAAGTAATCTGTACTACCAGCAGAACTGTTAAATATTTCTCCAAAATGAGACAGACTTTTTGCATGTCATCTTAACAGAAAAGTACTCAAGTATTCCAGCTATTTCTTTTCAGAACTACTGTCATCCACTTTGTTTTCTTCTGTGTTAAACCAGAATATTAAGCCAGAGAGTATAGAAAATCCAGTTTAAAGGGAGAGATAAGTACACAGTTAAAATAAATAAAAATACAATCAACAAAATGAAAAGACAATCTGTGGAATGGGAGAAAATATTTGCAAGTCATATATCTGATATGAGTTCATATCCCAATACATGAAGAGCTCATACAACTCAATAGCAAAAACAAAACCAAAAACTAAACCAAAAAATCCAATCTGATTAAAAAATGGGCAGAGGACCTGAATATACATTTTTCCAAAGATATAGAAATGGTCAATAGGTACATAAGATGCTGCTCAAAATCACTAATCATCAGGGAAATGCAAATCTAAACCACAATGAAATATCACTTAGTACCTGTTACAATGGTGCTCATCAAAAAGACAAGAGACAGTAAATGCTGGTGAGGATGCAGAGGAAAGGGAACATTGTGTACTGTTGGTAGGGTTGTAAATTGGTGCAACCACGACTGAAGACAGCAAGGAAGGCAGTTCCTCAAAATTAAAAAAAAAAAAATAGAACTTCCAAATGATCTAGCAATTTTACTTCTGTGAACATATCCTAATAAAATGAAATCACTGTGTCAAAGAGATATTATTACCAATCCAAAGTGGGTGAGTTATGAACAGAGACTACACCAGGTGAAGTTGCCTTAGAAAGTCATCTTTAGGGGCGCCTGGGTGGCTCAGTTGGTTAAGCAACTGCCTTCGGCTCAGGTCATGATCCTGGATATCTGGGATCGAGCCCCACATTGGGCTCCCTGCTCGGCAAGAAGCCTGCTTCTCCCTCTCTCACTCCCCCTGCTTGTGTTTCCTCTCAAACTGTGTTTCCCACTGTGAAATAAATAAAATCTTAAAAAAAAAAAAAAAAAAGAAAGTCATCTTGTTTTTAGCAAATAAGTAGATCCAGGGGAATAATTTTCAAAGCCATGACTCCTGGAACAGGGGTAAGTAGGCTCCTTTAATGAGGACTTGGGATGAATATTCAGAGGGCGACTTAATATAACAATGAATCTGGATTAATTGTTGGGCACTTTATGATTCATCTGCATAGGGGTTGTCCTCAAATATTTCTTTTCCAGTTCCAGTAATTTGTTAGTTTCTATAAGATGAAATTGATGGTGAACCAAAGCTTCTAGGAGTTTTCTGAGTTCAGGGAGTGAGGGAGTCATGTCAGTGGCAATATCTGTAATCCTATGTTCATCATAGCATTATTTATAGTAGCCAAGAAATGGAAACAACCTGTGTCCATAAGTAAAGAAAATCACACACACACACACACACACACACACACGAATACTATTCAGCCATAAAAAGTAGGAAATCCTGCTTTTTGCAACAACAGAGATGGACCTTGAGGGCATTATACTAACTTCTAAATAAGTCAGAAAGAGGCAAATACTATATGATCGCACTCATATGTAGAATTAAAAAAAAATGAAGTTGCAGATATAGAGATTTGTGATTACCAGAGGTGAGGAGGGAATGGGGGTTGGATAACAGTGAAAAGGGCACAAACTTCCAGTGATCAGAGAAATATTTACTGAGGATATAATGTACAACATGATGACTGTAGTTAACATCACTGTATGGTGTTTTTGAAAGTTATTAAGATAGTTAATCATAAGAGTTTTCATCAAAAGAAAAAATCTCTTTCTGTAATTACAATATATGAACAATGGATTTTAACTAAATATATTGTGGTAATAATTTTGCAATATGTGTTAAGTCAAGTCACTATGCTATACACCCTAAATTTAGACAGTCCTATGTGTCAATTATATTTCAATAAAACTGAAAGAAAAAAAATTAAGTGCACAAAACCTGCTCTCACTATTGTCCTATTGATTTTATTATTTCTACTTTTTTTTGTTCTTTTTTTCTCTTTTTCTTCTAATTGATATCTTTTTCATTTTTTTTCTTTTCTTGAAGGTAATATAATCTGAAAAAACTTTCCACGATGACTTTCTTGAGTTTATCATTTTAAACCATTTTTTATATCCCTTTAAAAGCTCATATTCAAAAAAGAAACCATAACTTATCTTTCTAAGTATCAACCTAAATGACTTTTAATTTAGATCATTTTAAGTTATTAATTCTTTCTGCACTAATGGGCTATATATATATAAAATAGTCATTATGTGATATATATGATTATATATAATATGACGTATATCATATTATATATGATATATATGTCATAGGCATTTCCATGTCACTAGATACTCTCCACAATTTTTAACTTAGAAAGAGTATATATAAAAGAAGGTTTATATATGTAGTCCTTTCTTCCCACAGCACACAATTAAAATATCAAGAATTATATGGAATTTTACTTTTTTAAGAGATTATTTATTTATTTGACAGAGAGAAACAAAGCTAGAGAGGGAACACAAGCAGGGGGAGTGAGGAAGAAGCAGGCTTCCCGCCCAGTAGGGAGCCGGATGTGGGGCTCAATCCTGGGACTCTGGGATCATGACCTGAGCTGAAGGCAAATGCCTAATGACTGAGACACCCAGGTGCCCAAAAGAACTACATGGAATTTTAAAAAGAAACCCTAATATGGCTGTCCAATGACAAATCTATACTTAAGATTATCTATAGAGTTAATAAGTTAATTTGCTTATTCTAAAAGAATTGCATTTTCTCTAAGAAAACATAACTAAGTAGTACCAGTAACAATTATCCAAAAACAAAACTTTCAGAAAGTATGTGTGTTAGTCATAGCCCAAAATATAATTTAAAGTAAGCGAAATTTATCTGAGTTTTTCTCTTTCAAAAACGGTTGGTATTTCAAACTTGCTTTAATTTACATTCTTCCATATTGTATTTGGCCAGACCTCAGAAGAACAGCAGTCTAGAGAGCCAGCTAGGAGAATAGAGAGGACTCCTGCAGATGGAGCAGCCCAGTCAGTAGTTTGCTCAGTGTGCTTCCCGAGGTAGTGGATGGAGCCCTTGCTGTCAAAGCCCTCATTCTGGATTCCAGATACTTCCAAGCTATTCTAGGTTCTTCACAAACTGCAAATAACTTTTGGAGGGCTGTCTTATTTTGTGTTTTCACCCAAATATTCTGGTATATACATGGATTTGTTAATATTTATATTCTTTCCCAAATGTAGGGATAAGGTGGAGATGAGAAGATAGTGTCCAGGAGAAATGAAAGGGGAAGTCAAGGTAATTCCCACAGCAAACATATACTCAAACACACATAGAGGCCAGTTTTTTCACTGAATATCATGGAATTGATTTTGTAGAATTAGCCATACCACATTTCACAGAGAGAATCAGGTTTAGACTCACAAGAAAACTCATCACCTCTACTGGAGTGCCAATGACAAGGATAGGTATGTGGGGAGGGGGGATCAGTACAAATGGAAACAACAATGCACATTCAGCATAAAACACTGACATCAAATTGAAGGCATTAGAAACAGCCCTAAATGAGAGACCTGATTCCTGAGAAAGACACTGTGATTGGAGGGACTCCTTGCTAAGATTCTGGCTCTGCCCAGCTCTGTCCCAACCATACAAAGTGAGCCCATCAAATTATAATTTCCAAACACTGGCTGCCTCATTTGTAAATGAGGGTCATAGAATGTGATGTCCTGGGCACCTGGGTGGTTCAATGGGTTAAAGCCTCTGTCTTCAGCTCTGGTCATGATCTCAGAGTCCAGAGATGGAGGCCCACATTGGGCTTTCTGCTCAGCAGGGAGCCTGCTTCCTCCTCTCTCTCTGCCTGCCTCTCTGCCTACTTGTGATCTCTCTCTCTGTCAAATAGACAGAGCTGAGCTGAAGGCAAATGCCTAATGACTGAGACACCCAAACGCAGCTAGAGAGGGAACACAAGCAGAGGGACTGAGAGAGGGAGAAGCAGGCTTCCCGCAGAGCAGGAAGCCCGATGTGCGGCTCGAACCCGGGTCTCTAGGATCATGACCCAAGCCGAAGGCAGTTGCTTAACCAACTGAGTCACCCAGGCGCCCCCTTAATTATGTTTTAAGTTATATATCTTAACCACTTTAAGTATTGAATCCTTTAGAGCAATAGTAAATATTTTTAAACCTCAACAAAATATCTCAGACCTTGGCATTTGGTAAGATGTAATGATACACATTTGTTTATTATTCATGTAAAAATAAATTTTCTGGTTTCATTTAATTTTCTTCTTGTGAGTTTATGCCACTATTTATGTTTGGGTGGATAGTTTAGATCCTTACACTTAGAAATAAGACATTTAGAAATCTTCTTTTTCCTTGTGAAACATCAAAGGTATAAATGAATAATCTGTGATTCTTCTAAAAGCATACCCATTAGTGATAGAAGTTACTAAAATGTTAGTGGATTCATAGTTTAACGTTTACTTAAAAAAGCAAAGTTGAGCCTGACAGATATGGAGGATTATAAAAGATTTTCCTATCTGATTTGAAAATGCAACAAAAGTTTTCTCCACTAGTCTCAAAACAGAAAGATATTACACATTAACAGTTGAAGCCTGCTTCCTCAATAATCATCTAGACTTAGAGAAACATCAGCAGAACTGATACTATTAGGGAAAATGACTCAATTTAGAGAATGCTGAGTGGATAACACTCCAAGATCTGCTTGATAGATATGAATTAGATAGTGTGTCATTCACTGCCCTCAACTTCTCTTGTCCACTTCTGATAATCACAGCTAATCGGGATTCATCCCACTTGTCAAAATACCTCAGCATTAAGATGACAAGTGAAGGAAGTAGAGACAAAGACAATGATAGGTGGAGATGAAAGCATTGAGAGCAGCTAAGTGGACTCTAATACCTCATAAGAGAGGGATCAAGAGGGCCAAACAAAGGGAACTGACAGACCTCCAAGCAGTAATTTCCTGTTACTTTTCCCACAGCAAATAAATTGCAAGAAGTGGGAGAGGCGGCCGCTACTCTGTGGGAGAATCAATGAATGAAGGCCTTGTAAAGGGTTTACACAGATTTATTGAGAAATGTGGTAGTGAGGCAACAGGAGAAAGAGATCTCCAATCTGCATCACTCCTGAATGGTGTTGCAAGTCATGGCTGGGATGGAATTCAAACTCAGAGGTCTATAATCCAGTTATCTCCTCCAAAACATCCTCCTAACCTGTCATCTACTGATGGAGTCACTGCCCCTAGAAACAACTACAAGAGAAAATAGGTGTCTTTCACTCAGAAAGGACTTTTTATTTTGGTTTTTGTTTTTAGTGTAGCAAATTGACTACAGTTTCTCATCCATAAAGAGAATTATCTGGGGAAAGGACATACAGAAAGAATTTTAGTTTATAATTTTAAAGCCATTTGCATGGACTTTCAGTTTTTCCATTTCTTTATGACTATCAATAATGTTTAACATTATGGTTATTCTTAAATTCATATTTGATCTATTTGATGAACAAAACATAGTAATGCTTTCTAACCTGGAAATTAAAAAAAAAAAATCAAGAATCAGAAAAGAAAGAAAATATATCATTGACCAGATGGAAATTTTCCACTTAAAAACCAGTCAATGTACACTGAAATCATATCTTCAGGCGTATCTGTATCTGTTCTATTTAAATTCACTTATTAATCATATTATTCTTCATTTCCTTATTCAGAGGTTTTTGGTTTTTTTTTTTTCCAATCCACTATGGGTACCACTGCTTTTAAATTAGATAGTGAAGTAGAAGGTAAGTAAAGACTACTTGGTTTAACTTTAGATTATGTTCTTTAAATTTATTCAAATTCAATCCAATAGATATGTCATCCTATGGGAAGAAATGTGGAAAGTACCTAGTTATCAGTGTATTTAAAATGATCTACAGTATGTGGAAGCTCTTGATAGTCTTGTGTTTTTTTCCCATTTTCATGCACAATAACAATACCTGACAAGATTTAGACTGGCACAAGTATATTGTCTGTCAAAGGTGCTTCAAGATTTATTTGGCTCTTAGTCGACTCACATTACTACAAGCTCTTTGATACACAGAGCACAAAGCAGCTTAACACTGTTGCTATTAGTGTTCAAACCACACTGAAAACACTTCATTAAACAGCCTACTGCAGTGTAATTGTTTAATAATATTTTGATTAGGTTGTTTAGTAGACAATCTATGCTGTAAAACATTCTCTTGCTGTCAAGTGAATCACTGGTAAAGAGGCTACAGCAAAATACTTAAGAGAGTCTCTTAGAAAAGAAATCAAAGTGGAAAAAAAAAACAAAAAACCACAACCCTAAGTCACTGTGCTCCTATTATCCACTGTATTAGTTTCCTATAGCTCCTGTAACAAATTACTACAAACTTAGTGGCTTAAAACAACACGTATTTATTATCTTACAGTGTTGGAGGTCAGAAGTCTGACAAGGATCTTGCTGGTCTAAAAATCAGTGTCAGCAGGCCTGTGTTCCTTTCTGGAGGCTCTAAACCTGGATCCATTCCCTTGTTTTTTCCAGTCTTTAAAGGCTTCCCACGTTCCTTGGCTCATAGCTCTCTTCCTTCATCTTCAAAGCCAGTGGTGATCAATTGAGTATTTCTCAAATCACATCAATCTGACCCTGACACATCTGTCTCTCTCACATGGAAGAGTAGCCCACCCAAATAATCAAGGATAATCTTTTTATTTTAAGGTCATCTGATCGACAACCTTAAATTTCTCCTTGCCATGTAACATGCATATTCTTAGTTCTAGGAATTGGGATATGGACATATTTGGGAAAGTGGGGTGACAGGCTGTAATTATTCTGCCTACCACACTCATTATATTGCCTCATGAAGTTATATAAAGCTCATATTTTACAGAAATACACTTATTTGGGCAAGTGGAGTGGGAATGTTTTTTAAAAAGTCAAATACATATAGATAGATGATAGATAGATGATAGAGATAGATGATAGAATATTTGATCATCTCCATTTTATCATAAAATCCAATTTCATAAAATCCTAATGTCAAGAAATGTAGATGTCCTGAACTCTCTTATTCCCTTTTATTCAAACAATTATTATTAGGTCCTTAACATGTGAAAGACATGATCCTATGTTACCTTAGTTACAGTGGCGAAAAGGACGTTTTGTGCTCAGGAGAAAATACTAAGTATGATGGATGATCCCATTCCTTAACATTATCCCTACCAGTTGCAAATAAGTATGGCTCCAAGAATGAGGACATCGGCACTGTTTTCACCAGTTGTGCTTTCACAACAATGATTTTAGAGCTTTTCATAATTAGAGCTTTTGTTTGCTCTCATTGCTGGCTTCAGAAACCCCTAACAAACAAAAGTTCAGGGCCAGATATTTTCACAGGAAAATTCCACCATTTAAAGAAGAATTAATACCTATTATTCTCAAACTAGTCCAAAAAAATAGAAAAGGAAGGAAAACTTCCAAATCCATTCTATAAGACCAGTATTACTCTGAGATCAAAACCAGATAAAGACTCCACTAAAAAGAGAACTATGGTCAATATCTCTGATGAACATGGACACAAAAAAGATTATTTTTTTTTTAAGATTGTATTTATTTATTTGACAGAGAGAAACACAGCCAGAGAGGGAACACAAGCAAGGGGAGTGAAAGAGGGAGAAGCAGGCCTCCCGCCGAGCAGAGAGCCCGATGTGGGGCTCGATCCCGGGTCTCCAGGATCATGACCTGAAGGCAGTCGCCCAACCAACTGAGCCACCCAGGTGCCCCCAGAAAAAAGATTCTTAATAAAATACTAGCAAACCAAATCCAACAGGACATTAAAAAAATCATTCACCACAATCAAGTGGGATTGAAAATGTGGTTCAATATTTGCACATCAATCAAAATAATAACCACATTAATAAAAGAAAGGATGAGAGCCATATGATCATTTTAATAAATGCAGTAAAGGCAACTGACAAAGTACAACATCCACTAATGATAAAAAAAAAACCCTCAACAAAGTAGGTTTAGAGGAAACATACTTTAACATAATAAAGACAACCTATAAAAAACCCACAGGTAATATCAACCTCAATGGGGAAAAACTGAGAGCTTTTCCTCTAAGGTAAGGAACAAGACAAGGATATCCACTTTTACCACTGTTGTTTAAGTACAGGAAGTCCTTAGCTACAGCAATCAGATAACAAAAAGAAATAAAAGGCATCCAAATCAGTAAAGAAGAAGTAAAAGTTTTACTATTTGCAGATAACATGATATTCTATATAGAATATCCAAAAGCCTCTACCAAAATACTGCCAGAACTGAAAAATGAATTCATCAAAAGTTGTAGGATAGAAAATCAACCTACAGAAACCTGTCACATTTCTATACATCAATAATGAAGCAGCAGAAAGAGAAATTAATGAATCAACCCCATTTACAATTGCACCAAAAATACTTAGGAGTAAACCTAACCAAAGATGTGAAAGACTTGTACTCTGAACATTATAAAACACTAATGAAAGAAACTGAAGATGACACAAAGAAATGGAAAATATTCCATGCTCATGGATTGGAAGAACAATATTGTTTAAAATGTCTTTACTACCCAAAGCAATCTACACATTTAAAACAATCCTAATCAAAATACTACTGGCATTTTTCACAGAACTAGAATAAACAATCCAAAAATTTGTGTGATACTACCAAAAAAACCTAAATAGCCAAAGCAACGCCAAAAAAGAAAAGCAAAGCATGAAATATCACAATTCTGGACTTCTTATAAAGCTGTAGTCATCAAAACAGTCTGGTACTGGCACAAAAATAGACACATCAATCAATAGAACAGAAGAGAAAACTTAGAAATGAACACACAACTATATAGTCAGTTAATTTTTGACAAAGTAGGAAAGGTTATCCTCTGGGAAAATGTCTCTTCAACAAATGATATTAGGGAAACTGGAAAGCAACTGCAAATGAATGGAAAATGGACTGTCACAAAAGTAAATTTAAAATGGATTAAAGATGGGAAACTATGAAAATGCTAGAGGAGAACACAGACGGTAACTTTGGCATCAGCCATAGCAACTTCTTTCTAGATGTTGAATCCAGGCTAGCATCCCAGAATTGATTTCCCACTCTTGGCTTTCCTGGGTCAGGCAACGCTTGTTGCTGAACTTGAGAGCCCGGGGTTGAAAAGTAGAAGCTTGCAGTTTTCAATTTTGCGAAATAATAACAATGAAAACAGAAACTTCAGTTCAGACTTAATTAAATGTATTCTGTGAACCAGTCAGCTTCACAGTCAGGTCCACTCTTGTTTGGTTGGTAATTTCCATTTGTTCTTTCAAAATGTAAACTACTAGGATCCTCTTAATTGTTCCTCAATGTCAGATTTCATGCTGGTGTATGAATCTATGATATCGTCATTATATATTAAGCAAAATTTTTAGTCCTTGGTCTAACTGAGCATTACAATCAGAGCACACAGAATTTAGAATTAGGTAATTACTTCAGCCAGCAGAGACTTTCTTGAGTGTTGAGTATGGTTTTCTCATTTTACAGATGAGAAAACTATGTTCCCCAGGAGGTTAGAGAACATTGTTAATGACACACAGCTAAATGTTATCAGAACAAAACCCTCATTTTGAATATGGTGATCTTTCTCATGTTTTACATATTGGCATGGCTTTCTTTAAAACATGTATACCAGATATACAAAGAAAGTGACACCTAAAACACTTGAATGCTGCCAGTTTTCCCTGTTGCCTTAATCATGTATAAATGCTAGTCTCCATACTTTCGGGAAATTGCAAATTTCAACAATAAATTTCATGAAGGCTTACAAGACTTTGTGACTCTTTTAACCAATACTGCATTATCCTTATATAGTTTGTATTTCAATGTAAAATGTTCCTGAAGAAAGTAAGGGCATAAGAAGGGAAGATCTGCCATCAGTTTACATGAAAATTTGCTAGTCTCTGGGGAGCAACCAAGATTTTACCTGTCATATAATGTCATTCATTTATGTATCCATGTATACATTAACATGTATCCAATGTGACAAAGGAATAAAAGGCCATTTAAAGGCACTACTCAGTTTGTAATCATGAAAACAAAGTATTTGTGCCAATACTCTCTGTACATACTGAAAAAAAAATTACCAGAGTTCTTAAATTTGCCGGCTGAAATATATAATCATCAGTTATTACAGTGAAAAGGAGATTACTTATCTAATAAAATAATACCTTCAATGTTGGATAATAATTTAGTGAAAAAATTAATTGTAATATATATTTTTTAGACTTTGATGCATTTATTTACTTTCTTTCAATACATTGGACTCTGCTATTAAAAAGAATCTTCTGGATAAAAGAATCTGCATTGAAGTTCTTGTTCTAACAATATTTTCAATGCAGTAAACACATTCTGAAGAACAGGAGAATTTTAAAAATCTTTATTTAAAGGACTCTGAAAGATATGAAATTCCACATAGAAATAAAAACCCATTGAGAAAAGAAGCTTTATACAGTGTATACAGCTTGGAACTTTTCAAGTATAGTTTCATTATAAAGAGCGCTACAATAACAAACTATATTTAAAAAGAGTTCTTAGTAGATAAACAGTGAGACCCAGTATAAGGGTCAAATAAGGAAAGTCTTGTTACTAAGAATAGCCTTACATTTGGAATTTAGAAAGTTAGGAGAGTCCATTTTAGTTAAAAGTTTAAAAGCAATTTTTTTCTACAAATTTACAAAAGAAGCCTAAGCTATAAGAAACATCCCAGCACTTAGAGTAACCATAATTTATCACCGTCTCTCTAGAGATTTATTATTTATATCTTAATTGATTTAGGAACAGCTGAATGTTGAACATAGTTATGCAAAGGGATACAGTAGTTATACATCATTTTTGGAAGCTTAACTAGTTAACCAACTTAATTTTATGTGC
Source organism: Spilogale gracilis (assembly GCA_004023965.1). NCBI lineage: Eukaryota > Metazoa > Chordata > Mammalia > Carnivora > Mephitidae > Spilogale > Spilogale gracilis. Next base: position 77,063 of record PITA01007193.1, read on the forward strand.
ACACACATACTTAGACATAATATAAAGTCCTAAGAGCTTTGAAACATCTATTTTCTTTGATTACATTGTCATCTTTGTCCTTACATGATTACCACCAAGTGTCATGCCTTACAAGCAACCAACAACCAATATAATTCTTCTGTTATCATGGATAAATATCTTGCATAAGAAACTTGAAGAATTTAATGATTATCCAAGTCATTACCTGATATTTAACAAAATGTGACAAATGGTATAGAACAATTATTAAGCTGACACAGTTCCAGCAAAACAAATTAGCCCAAGATAGGCAATCATCCTTACATCTTCCTGAGCTGAACATTAACTATAAACTGCTCCCAACTGGGAGTCTTTAAATGATTGTGGCTTGCTCTGAAGATAAAATCAAAATGATAAAACATTTTTTTTATTCTTGCAGAATCATAAACTAGTATGGCAAAATATGCTGCAAAACTTGGTTTGGTTTTTAGTTCACTAGTTAGTCAGCAGTTAATTGTGTTTAAAAATCATTATTAAATTTTAACTAATGATTAAAGGGTCTGAGGGTGCTTCACAGAATATGTTCAGTCAAAATCTAAACCCAGTTACAGTAGTTCATCTAACTAAAACAGAACAGGAGAAAGATTATTGAGTAAATATCACTCTTTCCAGTGGTAAACACATGAATAACTAACGCACATTTTAATTAACACCTGTGAACATTATTTAACAAATATAACAAATCAAACATAACTCATAATATGAGATAAGCTTAATCAACCTTTGAGAACCTGGATGCTCAGTCTTCTGGACAGTTTGGCATATTCTCATTGGCGAGGAGAAAGAGCTTTAAATTTCTTAATGACGCTATTAGAAAGCCAGTTTTTTCCTTAATTCATTGAATTTGGATTTTGATCTAAAAGCCATATATACACAGATTTGTTATGTAAAACTAAAGCCAAAAAAAAAGCTGTGCTCTCATCATTACTGTGCTCTCAGAACTTTTTTACAAAACACTTATTTTAAAATTTCTTAAGAAACAAAACAAAAATTAGCATAATCTAAGAGGCCAAAGTGACTAGAACTTAAAAACATATATTAAGGAATCTGAAGTACTTTCAAGGACAAATATTTTAAATCATTAGCTACTGAATAGATTTTGGCTATAATCATAATGATTCGGGTTCTTCCTCACAACCTACGAACATACAAAGGGCAATGTAAAATCCTTTCCTTATTCCAGCCTTCCATTATCACTACCCAAATATTGCTGGAGGGTAGTGATGATGCAAAGGTAGTGACTAAGGTAAGAATAGCTATTTCCTGCTGCACATTTTATATTTATTTTATAACATGTATCCAAATCAAGTTTTATTTTTCCCTAAAACGTGTGGTCCAACCCTTCTTCATAACCATCTCTTTCCAATGATATGTGATGATATTAAATAAATCTATACCTACTGGGGCTAATTATAAATTCAATCTATTAAAAGTGAGATTCAATCTTGACTTTCCTACAAGACTACAGGGTAAAAAAAAAAAAAAAAGGACAAAAAAGGTGAGTATTTAATCAGCAGGCAGAACTTTAAATATGCCAATATTGCTACAGCAATAAAAACATTTTTGGTGAATAGATGCATATGAAGATGCAGAACAAACATGGTTCCAGGTCATATGCTCTTCAGGAATAAATGAGTTGATCTTGTAAGAAATGGAAGGAATAGTTAAAGGAAAGTTTGCTAACAGAGTAGGGCTTCTACTTTTCAAAGGCCCATAAAGAAAAAGAGCTTCAAATAATCCTCGATACCACAGGGGTCCCTCTTTCACTGCCCAGCTCAGAATTCAATTTACTAGCTTGTTTTCAGTTGGGTTAAATCAGAAAACAAGACAGATAGATGTGTCTTCTGTGTCAATGTAATACATTCACCTGATCTAAGGGAAAATTCAAAATTGATTTTCACCATGGTTTTGAAGTCAGATAAATTTTCCACATTCTAGAATTCATGAACAGGTCAAGTCATTGATTCCTGTTAAAATTAAACAGGTGAGTAGCCTGTTTCAGAAATTAGAACAAATAAAGTCCCCTCTTTCTAACCATGACCCAATTGCATTTCTGGTGTATCCAGTCTATTAGTTTGAAATCATTTGAAAATTACTTTATAATTTTAAACTTAATGATCTCTATCATCTATGTTTCATCATAGATACCTAAGAGATAAGAGGGAAAACAAGCTTAGTTTGAAAGTACCAATGAAGTTGTTGCAGTGCTATATTAATTCATTGACTCCAGCCTTTATCAATTTTTTTAAAAAGAGAGACCTGAAAATGAATATGCCAAGTTTGAATATTTTCATTTTAAGACTTAAATACCCTTTCTCTATATTGAGTGTCTTTAGAAAGTCTAATTAGCACATGTAGACACCTAGAGCACTATTGACTGTGTTGAACTGTCTATATTCTACTGCCAAAGTCTCTGTGGTTTTATTGTCCCAAGTTGGTATAAAGCTTTTTATTGTTAGAAGCAATGTAAGTGTAAGAATAAAAACTACAAGTAACGAAATGAGGTCCTAAGAGAATTATTTAGAAGATACAACTTTTTTCCTTCAAAATATCAGTTACTGAATGGTGATTAATAAAAGTATTTAAACATGTATGTGTAGGTAGATACATGAATATGTAATCAAAATTTTTTTAAAAAGGCATTGACCTATCACTCTGCTTAAGCAGAAAAAAAAATTACCATTACTTTTTTTTTATTGTTACTTAAATTTTTTTTCCAGTGTTCCAAGATTCATTCCCCATTCCCCACACCCAGTGCTCCACGCTTTAGGTGTCCCCAGCACCCACCACCAGGCTCTCCCATCCCTCCATCCTTCTCCCTCCAAGTCCCTCAGTTTGTTTCTGTGTCCAAAGTCTCTGTTGTTTCATTTTTTTCCCTGGATTACCCTAGTTCCCCTTTACTTTCCTTCTCCCACTGTCCTCCAGGTTACCCCTCATGCACTGCAAGTAAGTGAAACCATGCAATACTTGACTTTCTCTTCTTGGCTTATTTCACTCAGCATAATCTCTTCCAGTCCAGTCCATGTTGCTACAAAAGTTGGATATTCATTCTTTCTGATGGAGGCATAGTATTCCATTGTATATATGTACCACATCTTCTTTATCCATTCATCTGTTGATGGGCACCTTGGCTCTTTCCACAATTTGGCGATTGTGGCCATTGCTGCGATGAACATTGGTGTACCATTACTTTTTATGTGGTTTGTGTGTCCCTCTCCAAACTGATACCTTCATCTCCCTCCTCTATGTGTCCACATTCTTGAGTTTTTGTAAATTATTTCTGTACTCTAGATAATTACATCATCTATATCTGCATTCCTTAATATATACTATTTATTTATGTATAGCTTTTTACTTCATATAAATGGAGTCATACTGCTTATAGTATTTAGTGATAGGCTTCACCACTATTGTGTAAGGTTTCATCCCTGTTATTTCTTAGAGTTAAAATTAATGTACTTGCTATATTGAATGGTTATCCACTCCGTGAATATGTCAGTTTTTTTCTTCCTTTTACTATTGATAATCACTTATGTTTTCAGTTATGTTTTGTTGTTTATATTAAACATTTTCCTGTGAACATTCTTACTCACAGAATTTCTTGGTGTAGGGTTAGCCAATCTTCACATTTATGAAATAATGTCCAACTATTTTCCAAAGTGTACAAATTTACATCCTATACACATGATATGAGAGCTTGTCACTGTTCTACATTTTTTCCAACATTGGACATTTCCAGAGGTATAATATTTTTGTAAATCTAGTGGTGGTGAAGCTATATCTCATTGTAGGCTCATTTTACATATGCCTAAGTACTAATTAAGTCAATCATCTTTTTATAGGCTTATGTGCTAGCTGAGTTTCATCTTGTGTGAAATGACTATTCAAAACTTTGTTTGGAACTGGGTTGTTTGTTTTAATCATATTGATTTGGAAGAGTTCTTCGTGCTAATCTTTTGTCAATTATACAGGTCACATATGTCTTCTCAACTTATATTTTTAATTTTATGATGTCTTTAGGTAACATAATTTAATTTTAATGAACTAAATTTTATCAATTTTCCTTAATGGCTTGTGTATTTTTGTCTTGAAAATATTTTTATACTCAAAGAATATTAATATATTGTCCTACATTATATTCTAAAGGTTTTGTAATTTTTCCTTTCTTTTAAATTTTAATGTATTTGAGGGCTGTCTGGGTAGCATCTGCCTTCAGCTTGGGTCATGATCCTAGGGTCCTGGGATGGAGCCTTACATCAGGCTCTCTGCTCAGCAGAAAGCCTGCTTCTCTCTTTCTGCCTATCCCTCTCCCTGCTCTCTTTCTCTCTGTCAAATAAATCAAATCTTTAAAAAAAATATTAATGTGGTATGAGTTAAGAATCTCCTTTAATATTTTTACATGATTAATCAATTCTCCCAGCCTTGTATATTGATCAAGAAAGGCAGAAAACCTAAATTTGTTTACTTTTTTTAAAAAATTATGTTTGGTTAGCCACCATATAGTACATCATTAGTTTTTGTTTTTGTTTTCTTTTTTGATGCAGTGTTCAATGATTCATTAGTTGCATATAACACCCAGTGCTCATCACAACATGTATCCTCCTTGTTACCCATTACCTGGCTATCTCATATCCTAACCCCTTTCCCTCTGAAACCCTCAGTTTGTTTCCTGGGATCCACGGTCTCTCATGGTTTGTCTCCCTCACTTATTCCTCCCCCTTTCAATTTTCCCTCCCTTCCCCTATGGTCTTCCAAGCTATTCCTTATGTTCCACATATGAATGAAACCATATAACAATTGTCTTTCTCTGCTTGACTTATTTGACTTAGCAGACTTAGCATAGTCCCCTCCATTTCCATCCATGTTGATGTGAATGTTGGGTATTCACCTTTCTGATGGATGAGCAATATTCCATTGTATATATGAACCATACCTTCTGTATCTGTTCATCTGTTGAAGAGCATCTTGGCTGCTTCCACAGTTTGGCTATTGATTGCTGTTATGAACATTGGGTGCATGTGCACCTTATTTTCACTACATCTGTATCTTTGGAGTAGATACCTAGTAGTGCAATTGCTGGGTCATAGGGTAGCTTTACTTTTAACTTTTTGAGGAACCTCCATATCGTTTTCCAAGGTGGCAATACAGCTTGCATTCCCAACAATGGAGTAAGAGGGTTCCCCTTTTTCCATATCCTCACCAATATTTGTTGTTTCCTGCCTTGTAAATTTTGATGTAAGGTGGTATCTCATTGTGGTTTTGATTTGAATTTCCCTCATGGCTAGTGATGTTGAACATTTTTCCATGTGTCTGTTACCCATTCATATGTCTTCTTTGGACAAGTGTCTGTTCCTGTCTTCTGCCCACTTTTTGACTGGATTATTTGTTTTTTGGGTCTTCAGGTGAGACATTCTTTATAGACCTTTGATACTGGCCCTTTATCTGTAGTGTCATTTGCAAATATTTTCTCCCATTCCGTGGATTGCCTCAGTTTTGTTGACTGTTTCCTTTGTTCTGCAGGAGCTTTTTATCTTGATGAAATCCCAAAAGTTCATTTTTGCTTTGTTTCCCTTGCCTTTGGAGACCTGTCTTGAAAGAAGTTGCTGTGACTGATGTCGAAGAGGTTACTGCCTATGTTTTCCTCTAGGAATGCCATCCCTATTAAAATATCATTGGCATTTTTCAAAGAGCTGGAACAAACAATCTTAAAATTTGTATGGAACCAGAAAAAGTTCTTGAACTGCCAAGAGAATGTGGGAAAAAGAAATACAAAGCTGGGGGCATCACATTGCCTGACTTCATGCTATATTACAAAGCTGTGATCACCAAGACTGCATGGTATTGGCACCAAAAACAGACACACAGATCAATGGAACAGAATAGAGACTCCAGAAATAGACCCCTAACTCCACGGCCCACTAATCTTTGACGAATTAGGAAAAAATATCCAATGGAAAAAAGTCTCTTCAGTAAATGTTGCTCGGAAAATTGGACAGCTATGTACAGAAGAAACTGGACCATTCTCTTACACCATATACAAAGATAAACTCAAAGTGGGTGAAAGACCTCAAAGTGAGACCGGACTCCATCAAATTTGTTTAATTTGTTTACCTTTTATTTTCATGCTTTTAAAAAAGTTATTTTATTGTGGTAAGAACACTTAATGTGAGATCAACCCTGTTAAATTTTTAACTGTACAATACAGTACTATTCACTATAGGTACAATTTGCTCAACAGATCTCTAAAGCTTATTCATATTTGTTAACTGAAACTTTATGCCTGTTGATTAGTAATTTCTCATTTCTCCCTCCTTCCAGCCCCAGACAGCTAATAGTCAGTCCCCTTTCAATTCTATGAATTGACTATTTTGGATGTCATCTATAAGTGGAATCATGCAGTATATATTTCTTCCATGATTGGCTTATTTTACTTAGCATAATGTCCTCAAAACTTGCCCATTGTTACTGCATACTGCAGAATTTCTTTCTTCTATTTTTAGTCTGAAAAACATTCTATTTTATGTGATATACCATATTTTCTTTACCCATTCATCCAACAATAGACATTTAGATTTTTTCCACATCTTGGCTATTGTGAGTAGTGATGCAATGAATATAAGAATTCTTATATCTCTGCAATTCTGATTTCAGTTCTTTTGGATAAATACTCAGGAGTGGGATTGCTGAATCACATGTTAGTTCTATTTCTAACTTTTTGAGGAACCTCCACACTGTTTTTCATTAGCTTACTTATTGTTAAGTATTCTGGGTTTTTATTAGCATTTAATTTGTAAATGGTCCAGTTCCAAATTCCATCATGGGGTCCAGTTTTTAGGGCCATTTCTGGTACAAACTACCTAAGCCTAGACTTGCCCTATACTCAGTGCGTGCTTATAGGCAAAGCTTCATGTACAAGTAGTTTATGTAGAAATGTGATTCCAGGGAAGAGAATTGAGGGAAAGAGTGAGTGAAACATAAAATAAAGGATGCATTACAAATTTGGCTATAGCAACCGGCTATGAAACTATTGACAATTCTTATAAAACACAACTAAGGATCATCTAGCAGAGAAAAGAAGAGGAACGCATTTGTCCATTGGCTACTATCTTCCATTGGTGACTATATTATAAGTTTCAAGATAGTATCTTGAAATCTGTTTCATTTGCTGCTATACCCCTAGTACCATAGTAGACCCAGAATAAATATTTATGGGATGAATAAGTGAATTTCTTCATAATTATAATCCATTAGCTCCTCAGATTTGTTTTTACTTCATCCTGCCTCTGCTCTGATGATAGAATTTTAAACATATGTGAGTTAGACTTTCTCATTATATCCTTGTCTTTTAATAACTCTTACATATTTATCATACTTCTGCCTCACTCCATAAAAGAAAATTTCTTCAGATATATATTTTAGTTCATCACTGAACTCATGACCAAATTTTCCATTTCAATGATTATATTTTATTAATAGTGTCTGTGATTTTTCTTCAAACCAACTTGGTTATTTAATTTTTTGTGGTTTTTACTCATATTTTCAATTTATTTCTTTAAACAAACTAATTCAACTATATGCTACATCTGCTAATTCTGATACTAGTTGTCAGTTCTAAGGCTTCTCTCTGTTTTTGTTGTTGTTGTTGTTGTTGTTGTTGTTGTTGTTTTCTGCTGGCTAGAGCTCATGGTACCTTATTTTCTTCGTATTTGTAAGTTTTAACTATGAATTTCTATATCATGTAGCATTCTCCATCAAAAAAAAATTGAGAAGCTTTTGAAGGCAGATTTCTGCAAAGAAGATTTATATTTGCTTCTGTAAAACTACTGGTAGCATCAGTTAACAGAACAACTAGCTTTAAACTAAATTAAAATATTTGCAATTTGGAGTCATGAATGCTAGAATCTACAGTAAGGTAATATGAGTTGTGACATCGTAAGGGAGATCTCTTTTTGATATAGTCTTTGCTAAAGAGTTTAAATGGGCAATTTTTTATGCTTTCAGGGAGTAAACTTGATCAGCTTTACTCTTATATTGACGATGATGCCATTTTGGCTCTCTGGCATTATGCAAGCCAATGTTCAATTATGCTATTTAACTTGGCCAACTCTGGACTTTGAAATCTATACCTCATTTTCCATATATGACCAGGAAAATAAAGGCTCAAATTCATCTATTTGGATCCTACACATAAAACCCAGATTCAGCAGCCTACCACTTCAGGATACTAGATTCACTTAATTTTTGGCTTCTCAATATTCTGTGATTTCTGGCCAGCTCATTGATATATCTGAAAATACTGACAATTTTTGTCAATATTTTTAGATATTTTCAAGAAGAGAATTCTGCAGTGGTATGTAGTCTGGCCCACTTCTAGAAAAAGAAGATTAATATGTAATTCTTTATGATCTGCTAAAAGTAATAAAAATAGTAATAAAATTAAAATAAAGTATTCATTTATGTAATATATTTTATCTACCTGGCCTACACTGGGTCATTTACCTATATAATCTCAATTAATCCCTTATCAACATTAAAAGAAGGATTTTTGTAAGGATTTTCAGCTCAGAAATGTAGGTACTGAAATGCTGAATATCACACAGACTGGAAATAGTAAAGTCTACATTTAATAGAAGCTTAACTTCAAAATATGGAAGTATAGCTGAATATTTATTCTTTTGAATGTGATTCATCCCCTCAAGAATATTATTAAATATTTTCTAGGAAATATAAATTTATTTATAGGTCAACAAGAAAGAGTATAGACCAGGTTTAGATGGACCACGAGCACATTTCATTTTGATGCTGCTGTCCAATTGTCGTCCTAATCACTGCTAAGCAATTTATAACCCTAGAAACTCAATCACCTATAATTTTGTATCAGCACCTGGGTGGCTCAGTTGGTTGGACGACTGCCTTCGGCTCAGGTCATGATCCCAGAGACCCGGGATCAAGCCCCACATCGGGCTCCCTGCTCGGCGGGAGGCCTGCTTCTCCCTCTCTCACTCCCCCTGCTTGTGTTCCCTCTCTGGCTGTGTTTCTCTCTGTCAAATAAATAAAATCTTTAAAAAAAAAATTTGTATCAGTTAACATGACAAGTCTATTATACCCTCACAAGTAACTCCTCAAACCTTGTTTCCCAAACCAAGTTGTAGTGAAAATTCATTCATAGGTGATGCCAAACTATTACATAATTCAAGGTAAGAGTAATCACCAAATGATGTTTCAAAGAAAAAATACAAAATGAAAAACAAATTAAAAATAAAATTTGTAGTCAGTTTCTCAAAAGTATTTTTCCAGTATCATAGAATATTCCTCAAACTTTATAAGTCAGTGTCATCCTTTAAAGATAGACTGTCTAATGTCATAGAAATCATTTAATTGGTATGTATTACTTACCTGAAGTGCAGTGCTAATAGAACCAGAAATTTAACAAAAACAATAGCTCTCTCATAAAAAGCATTTGAGGAACCAAAATGTATTCCTTGAAAGACCTATCTATATGTCCCTCATTCAGAAGTTAAAAACTTTTATTTTTAAACATTATTCCACAAATCTTTTTCTAATTTCAGTTAATTAAAACTTGAAAATATCCAGTAAAAGAGTTACAGGAAGCATGAAATAATGACATTTTTAATAGGCAAAAAACATATAATGTTTAAAAATAAGATTTTAAAAAAGCAGTAGATTACAAGGAAGGAACACAACATCTTACTATCCCCTCCATTTACCAGTAAAATAATAAGTGTTTATCATCAAATCTTAAATCATTAAGAATACTTTTTAAATGAGGATTTATAGAGTTAAATTCCATTTAATTTAAATATTCACAAAAATATTATTGACATTGATAAATTAATATTATTTATGGCATTGTTGATCTTTCATTTTAACAAAAGTGTGAAATACTCAAACTATTGATCAGTTGTTCTAGAAATATCCTCTTTAGCTTTATCTACTACCATGTCTCTCTCTTTTAGGAACAGTATCTCATTTTATCCGAATACTTCTTCCTTTTTCCCTCCAAAGTTAATCACTGACTTGCTGTATGGCTTTGATCCACAAAAGATTGATTGTGTCAGAGGTGTTGTCTGACTTTGATGAGTTAAATAGCATTCTTCTTTTGGATTTTTGAACTTGAGTCCAAAGAAAACACTAAGGTACCCTCTTTCTGGATAGAAGAAATAAGATATAGAATTTGGGGACTTTCAATGGCTATGTTTTGTAACATGTGAAGGAAGCCAATTGTTAGTGACAGAGGAGCGTTTAATAATAGGAGGCCAGCAAATCTTTGATAAATAATTGAGATATGAGTTTCTTCCCTCTTATTTATTGTTTTGCTCTTTGTTAGTTTTTTTTCTTTTTTTACACTTTGTAAACTCATTATTCTGGTGTAAAAATGCTCTACAATGCTTTTGCACATGGCTTTGTAAAACCTTTTCCTGTAGAAGAATATTGCCTTAAAAACCAGAATAGTCATGTCTCATGAGGTTTGCTAAAAGTGATATCAGCAAATAAAATCAATATCATGAGACTTCCTATTAAACATGTTGAATTGTCCATATATTGTAAAAGTCTTTCTCCAGGCCTTACTAAAAATATTTTAATAATAAATAAATAAATAAAGGTATAATACTTAAAAACAAAGAGAAAGGCAGAGAAGACATCAGTAGATAATACATTTTAACTGTCTTTGAAAAAAAGAGTTAATGGTGAAGTGATGAATATTCAGAAGCTATTTCCCATAACCCAAAGACACACAAGTTTCCAGATAGAATGGTTCCATGAAATGCTGAGTACAACTAATGAAACAGATGCACATACAAACACACACAAAACACATTATTATGACATTTCAAAGCATTAAAGAAAATATCCAACAATCTAAAAGTGAGTTTCAATGAGAAAGAAATAAGAATAAAAATGACTCTCCAGCAGCAACATTGAATATTGGAAGGCACTTTGCAGTATCTTTCAAAATAAAAAATATATAATTTTACAACATGAAATGCTAAAACACACTAAAAATCAATCAAATCTGACTACCCCTCTCCATTTCTCTTTATTTTCTACCATTTTTTCTCATTGACACTTCTGTGATTTCTTCCTAATTCTTGTACTTGCATCCTTTATGATTCCTGCCCAATTTTTCCTTCACAAAGGGGCCAGAGTGATTTTATTGTCCATAATCTTATCTTTGAAATACAAATCCAAACATGTCCAGTCCCTGCTGAACATACTGTGATGGTTTCCCACTGCTCTTGGGATAAAGAGAAATATCCACATATGCCCTCTGTGTTCTACAATGGTTTGGCCCCAACCTACCTCTCCTTTAAACTCAATTTTCCTCTCCCTTTCTGTCTGCCACAGGATTGCTGCTCTGAAGCCCTTATCTTGACCATGCTCCTTTCTGCAGACTTTTACATGATATTATTCGGGGAATAAACTCTTCTCTTCCTTCTTCACTTAGTAAATTCACACTAACCCCCCAGCTCAGTAATCACTTTCTCAAAAACACCTTCCTTGGTCTCACCTTCTAGGCAATTCCTTTCTCCATTATACAACTTAAAGGTATCAAGCACCTCTATGTAAGGCTCTTACCACAGCTGCATTTTTTTAATATTTTTTGTGTAACTAACTGGATAAAATTTCTTTTGGATACAATATAAGTTCCACAAGACAGGGGCCTTGTCAACTGTCATATCTACAAAATATAACAGAGTGCCTGAATCTCAGTAAGATCTCAATTATTTGAAAGAGAGATATATCGCTAGATAGAGGGATAAAGAGTGAGTGAGTCAGTGAATGAATAAATGAATGAAGCCTGAGTCTTCCCATAGAGGAGTATTGTACCTCTGTGTATATATCCAATTTTAAGTTCCTTAGCTGAATTTGGTCATTTTCTTGATAAAGACTCTAGAAATTTCATGTTTGGTTTGGGATATTTTAACATTTTTGTCTCTGTAATGAGTGGGCATTTCTCCATACAATTTACACTTGGTAATCATTTATAAACTAAATAAGTGAACTCACTACATCCAGCTTCCCACCTGCCTTTATAAATAAAGTTTCATTAGAACACAACTGTGCCAATTTGTGTACATATTGTCTATGAATACATCACTGTTATCATAGTAGTGTTGAGTAGTGGAGACAGAGACTTTATGGGCCACAAAATCTAAAATATTTACTGGCTTCTCATATACCAAATAAGATTACAAACTCCTGGACTAGAGGATAAAAATAAATTTAGAATGACAGTGGTGATAAAAGATATTCTATTGTTTTTTATTTTAATGGGAAAGCCTTGAGAATTTCCTAAGGGAGTCAGAGTCTCTTTGCATGTATAATTCCAGTTATTATGCATCAATTTCAGTATCCTAAACACAATTCTCCACTCATCTACTGGCTTATGTTGCTGATGTCAAGGCTTTCATAAATCTAGTTTCCATTTGCCTTCAAGCCATTTGTTTTTCCTCTCCAGTAATTTTTATGTTTTTTTAATCTGCCTTTTTTCCTTAATAAATGGTTTTACTCTTACCCATCCCTTGGGACATAGTAGGGCTACTCCAATCTAAATTTAGTCTCTTTCATATTCTAGAAAGATTCTCAGTGATTAGTTCTTTGATCATAGAACTTTCTTTGTTTTATTCCCTTTTTTTAAAACCACGTGTTTTTTTTTCTTATTCTATTCTCCACACTTTTTAAACTTCTGTTTTATTCCATCTTTTTTACTCTCTACACTTAATTCTCAGAGGTTTTCTTCTATTTCTTAATTTATTCAGTTCTTCATCTGAATCAATATTAATATTTTTATCATCTAATGGATTTTTTTCTGCTGCCAATATTTTTATTTCTAGTGCAGAATTGGTACATTTCATATCCTATTCATGATCTTCTGATTTTGTTTCCTAACTGCTAACAGGCTTTGAGTTTTTGGAAGACTTAAAATGTACATTTCTTTCATTCTTATTGTTCTATATTATCAATTTCTTTGCGTCTAACAATCTATACTTCCTGCATTTATTGAATGGTTTTTAATGTTTCTAAAAGTAGACATTTCAAATTTTCCTTGTGTGTTTTATAATTTGTGTTTAGGAATTTCTGTTTAGTATGATGTTCTTACTTGTGTGCCCACATTTCCCGATTTCCAACAATATTGCAAAGCTATAGTAATCAAAAAAGTGTGGTATTGGCATTTAAACAGACCCATAGATTAATGGAACAGAATAGACATTCTATGCATATAAAGTCAATTAATTTATGGCAAGAGAGCCAAGAATATACAATGGGAAAATAATACTATTCAAAAAATGGTGGGGCACCTGGGTGGCTCAGTTGGTTAAGTGACTGCCTTCGCTCGGGTCATGATCCCGGAGTCCGCGGATCGAGCCCCACATCGGGCTCCCTGCTCGGCGGGAAGCCTGCTTCTCCCTCTCTCACTCCCCCTGCTTGTGTTCCCTCTCTGGCTGTGTTTCTCGCTGTCAAATAAATAAAATCTTAAAAAAAAAAAAAAAGTGTTGGTTAGTCATACGCCAAAGAATGAAACTGGACCCCTATTTTATGCCACATACAAAATTAACTCAAAATATATTAAAGCTTGAATGTAAGACCTGAAATTTAAAACTCCTAGAAGAAAAAATAAGAGTAAGCTTCTTGACATTGGTCTAGGCAATATTTTTTTGTATTTGATACCAAAATCAAAGGCAACAAAAATAAACAAGTGGGACTACATCAAATTAAAAAGTATACGTTTTAGGAAAAAACTCATATGTATTAATCTTCTATTCATATTTATATATCATTCAAGCAGACACTGGGCTATTTTCTATCTTGCTCTTTAAGGAATCACCTTTATAAAGTTGGACATAAAATTCTGAATTTTTCCAAAGGTATTTTAGTGTCCCCATCAGCATATTTTTTGTAAACAAGATATATTCGTTAGGATAGACTAACTACTATAACAAAGAACATAATAGAGGTCTTTTTCTTACTCATATCCCAGCCTAAATATAGTATTTGACAACACAGTGATTCAGGGACAGAGCTTCCTTCCATATGCTGGCTTTGCAACCCAATGGGGTTTCCTAATGTCCCTTTGAATTTTGCAGCTAAGAGTTGAGAGAATAGAGACTGTGTTGGACATTGCATGGAGAATTTAAGGAACCAAGTCTAGAAGGGGTAAATTTCATTTCCACCACATTATAGTGGCTAGAATATAGTCACATGGTCTCATTCCACCTTAAGGGAGTCTGAGAATATATCTGTGCCAAAAAAGGAAGTAAACTTGACTATCTAGGCACACAGCATAATTTCCAAGACTTAAATGATTTTTCCTTTTGGTGTGTGTTTTTATAAGGGGCTTTTCGTGGCTTTAAACAGTACCCTTCAGTTAAAATACACTTTACAACAAGAAGTATTCAGAGGATTAGAATAACCTACTGATAGGAATGTAATAATTTCTCAATAATAGATAGGCTATTCTGTTTAAATATTTTATCTACAAAAAGAGATATAATTTATCTTTCCTGCAAATTTACACAATAGAATTAGAGAAAAAGCACATCAGATTTGGAACATATCCACTTCCCCTAGGCTCTACAGGAAATACCTGAGGATAAAGTACACCTGTTTGAAAACTACCTGGACCAAGTTTTTGTTAACTGTGTCAATAGTATTATTTATATTGTAAACAAAATGAGAAAGGTTTTATTTGCACAGACACACAGATACATTTTAAACTGATCAAACAACCACTGCTTTTAAAAATTAGATTACTTACAAATAATAAAATGATATGGTCAAACATTGATTTCCAGGGTTTGGGGGATACTATTTATTCTTTATTATGTCTCATTTAATATGTCCAATTATTGTTTGGCAGGAGTCAATATGCTTGAGGCAATTTCTTATACCTTGTATATACACCAGGCAAAGTGGAGAATGTCTCTTTTATGCAGAAAATTTTATTTGCATATTTCACGTATAGGCAATTACAGAACTTAGCTTAATTCTAGAATTTAGCATAAGGTTCTAAGTGCTTTAAAATATTCAGGGATTTGTCCCAACTCTCAATTTCCTTTGTCTGTATAAACTGTAGACTCACTAGAATGTCTAACTCTGAAGAATTACTTCAGCAATACCCACAGAATAATTTATGAAGTTGCCATTCCTTTTGGGCCTGGTGTGTAACTGGTAAAATGATCTTCCTCGTCCTTTTTCCTCTAGGCTGTTTCCTAAGGTGGCAGAATGCCTCTATTATTGTTTTACTGTAGCTATTTAAAAAAAAGAAAAAGAAAGAAAGAAATCTAGGCCCTCAGGATCTCATTCAAACTTTTGTTCCCAAGTACTTTAGATGAAATCAAATATCATGAAATATTTACAATTTGTACTCAAGCTATGAAAGAAATCTTTGGGAGGGGAATAGGGAAATAAAGACTAAAGATAAGAGAACATAGAACTGTAACCACCATTCTGAAAAGTTGAGGCTCTGCTCAGCAGAAATTTTCTGTGTGACTTAGTCACTTGCTTTTGGCACTCCCTGTTTAATGTCATCCTCTGTTGCGGGACCTGATTGCCAATAGCTGAGCAGAAGGGCCCGGTGCCAACAGGCATTTCTGCTACTTTTTGTTTGGAAGACAATTTAGGAAAAGAGAGTTGATAATAAACAGAACAAGTCCTCTTGAGGTGATGCTGATACACATTTTGTTTGTGACTTCCTATGGAAATGCTCATACTGAAATAATCTTCATAGGGAAAAAAAGAGAATTGTATATTTATGTTGTCCTCATGAAATGTGAATATGGTTCATTCACCCCTACATTGTCAGATTATAATATAATCCAAATTTAAATGATTGCAACCAACAAACAGAAGAACTTGGACATCGAGCAAGCATATAATATTTAAGAATTATGAGGGTTTGGAGGTCATTCCTACATGTATTCAAATATTTGGACATATCATGTGTACTCAAAATGTATGCACCCCATATAGATAAATGTAGACTGAACTTATTCCCACTTTAGAGAGGCATTCTATTTCAATACCTCAGAATAATCATTTTATGGATGATCAAATTAAGTTCCCATCTAGTTCCAAAACTAAGATTCTTTTTTTTTTCAGAGATGAAAATAATAATTTTAATTCCATAATACAAGCCATATATATTTTCATTCTTTAAACTGTATAACCTTTGTGTTCTTTTCCTATTTTTCTTTCATCCTCAGATTTATCAAGAAGGATGCAAATAGTGAAAATCAATTTCATTTACTTGGCGTTCCTGACCAGTACAGCTTCCCTGTATCTTGTCCATCCTTCTTTTTTTATTTATTTTTTATTTTTTTATTTTTATTATTTTTTTTTATTGTTACTAAATTTTTTTTTTCCCATTCCCAACACCCAGTGCTCCACGCTCTAGGCGCCCCCAGTACCCACCACCAGGCTCTCCCATCCCCCCACCCCCCTCCCTCCAAGTCCCTCGGTTTGTTTCTGTGTCCAAGTCTCTGTTGTTTTGTTTCCCTCCCTAGATTACCCTAGTTCCCATTTCCTTTCCTTCTCCCACTGTTCTCCAGGTTACCCCTCATGCATCGCAAGTAAGTGAAACCATGTGATACTTGACCCTCTCTTCCTGGCTTATTTCACTCAGCATAATCTCCTCCAGTCCAGTCCATGTTGCTACAAAAATTGGATATTTGT
>PITA01007194.1:0-14030 GCA_004023965.1 Spilogale gracilis
ACCCCCGCGCGGGGACGTTACCATGCCAGAGCCTCCGAGCAGCTGGGCCGGCTCGGCCCACCCGCCAGTAAAAGACGCTCTGATTGGCCGGGCCACAGCCGGGAAGGCGGGGCCAGTGGGGGGTCGCACCCCTTGGTGGCCGGGGCTCCGGTCGCGCCCGCCGACCAGCCGGGCCCTCCACCGGCGCGGAGCGCCCGGGACCGGCCCCGCCCCCGGCGCGGACAGCTAGACCCCGCCCTCGCGCCGCCAGGTCCGGGGCCCGCCCACGGGGGGGCGGGGCGCGCCTCCGGGCTCTTGACGCGCGGCGGGAGCCGCAAAAGCCCGGCAGCACCAAGCGTCTAGAGCACGCGTCCCGGGCCAGCTCGGCGCGTCGGCCACTCTCCTGCGTTCCCGCCGACCGCCTACCGACCTGGGCCCGCGGCTTCCCGGCCTTCGCGGCTTGGCTGGTGCGTCCACCGCGCACCGGAGCTCTGAGCTGCTGGATCCCGTGCGCTCGCTCCTAGGACCCGGGGGCTGGACCGACGTGGGTATTCAGAATGTAGGAGTATCGTTGCACCTCCCTAAGAGTTTTTTTATTCGTTCCATAGTTATTTTTTAGCACTTTTAAGTCCATTCATTAAACAGGTATTTGTTGAACATCTGTATGTGCCTCAAACTGTTCAGGCACTGGGCAAAAGGCAGTTGAAAAAAAGGCAGATAGAGCCCCTGAAATACCTGCCCTCGGAAGCATACGTGCTTCTTAGGTGAGCCTGAAGTTACTTCTTTTAAGATTTGGCTTCTACCAAGCGGTGAAAGCGAGCCAATCGTTTGTAGGCGTTAGACATATGAGTTAAATACTATGTTGTGCAGATAAGGGAATTACAACCAAAATTATTTAATGAATATGCCTAAGGTTTCAGGACTGGTAACTGATAAGGCTCCTGATACGGGAGCAGGGTGCAGAAAGGGATCGAGCACCTTCTCTCCAAAGCCTGGATAAAGATGGTTCCTTTTTTCTTTCTTCATCAACACTTAGATGAGCCTGTACTCTGTACTCGGTGCTATGCTAGGTGCTGGAGATTCAAAACTGTGAGCCAGGTCCCTGCTTGCAGGGGTTTTAGAGTCTATCGGGAGAGAGCTAGGAAAACAAAAGGAAGCAGAACTCCTAAATTAAAAGGGACAAATGGGAGGAAGGGAAGAGGGATTCATTCTTGGGGACGATTGTAGATCATTGTGGCTTTCTTCGCAACACCTAGATAGCCTCAAATGAAGGCCTAGTCCTGTGATTTTCAAACTTCATTACTAAGACCTCTGGGCATAGCAGAAGTGGTCAGGTTCCATGAACTTTTATTGGTCACATTTAATTTTTTTTTCTTTTTCAAAGGAGGCATTTCTTAGCCTAATTAGGCACCTACTTTAAAGAGTCAAATAGTTGTATAGAATTTCTTAATATAAACAGCAGAGCCTGCCTCCATCTTCTCTCCCTCCCTAGAAGCAGCCATTTTCAGCTTTTGGAACCCTGCCCTGTCCTCCTTTCTTTCCTTCTTTCTTTCCTTCTTTCTTTCTCTTTCTCTCTCTTTCCTTCTTCCTTTCTTTTTTTTCTTTCTTTCTCTCTTTTCTTTCGTTTGTCAGAGAGAGAATACAAGCATGGGGAGCAGCAGGCAGAGGGAGAAGCAGGCTCCCCACTAAGCAAGGAGCCCGATGTGGGGATCTGAGCCTTGGACCCTGGGATCACAACCCCAGGGGAAGGCAGAGGCTTCTGACTTCTGACTGAGCCACCCAGGCATCCCTGAAGCTGTTTATTTTGGCATTTTACTTTCATTATCCTGGCCCTCCTCCAGCAGCATCCCTCCCCGCAGGGTAAGGAGTCCAAGGGGATATGTCTATCCAAAGCCTGCTTACCCTCTTATAAGCCATATTCTGAATACCTGGGACCCTGGATTTCCCTGCTCAGCTTGCCTCCTTGGATCTCTCTTCCCCAGGAAGACCTTGGTGATGGGCATCACTAGGCCTGAGGGAAAGCCAGGGGGCAGTTATTTGCAGTTAGAGGCAAGAGCCCAACCTGGGATCTTCACAGGACCCTGTGTGAGGCTTTCTCAATATAGGACAGAGGCAAGGGCCGAGGAAAAGGGGGTGAGAAAGAGCCAGGAACTGGGGGTTCCTATTCTCTAGTGTGGACTCTCAGGATTCCAAAAATTCTAATTTAGAACCTAGCTTTCCAGGTCCTTATGAAGGTATATTGGTAAAGTTAAGCGTTTAGAAGGTATTTTATTTAACAGTTTATTAGCTTAATTTGTAACATTAAAATATTTGAGTACTTTTACCATTTGTAGTCTTGCCCCAGCCCCCATAAATAAAAGGGGCAAATTGGAGGATTTAACTTTTTTCCTTCAAGTCTCCTCCCCTGGCAACTGATCCCTCATTCTCATCCCCTAATTTCAGTTTTTACAACACTTGACAACACCCGCTACTCAGAGATGAGCCACGTAGAAAGTTTCGATGACTTTCTCTCCTGTATAACTTTTGATTTTTCCTGAAATTAATATTTGCCTTGTGTTTTCATTTGTTTAGTTTTCTGTGTATTTATCACAAAATCTGCCTCAAAATCTTCCCCTAATTGCCTGAATCTTGTCTCAGAATATCTAGACACAGCAGATACTCCATCAACTTCATCTTTTTTCTTTTTTTTTTTTTCTTTTTTTTTTTTATTTATTTATTTGACAGAGAGAAACACAGCCAGAGAGGGAACACAAGCAGGGGGAGTGAGAGAGGGAAAAGCAGGCTTCCCGCCGAGCAGGGAGCCCGATGTGGGGCTCGATCCCAGGTCTCCAGGATCATGACCTGAGCCTAAGGCAGTCGCTTAACCAACTGAGCCACCCAGGCGCCCCTTCTTTTTTTTTTAAAGATTTTATTTATGTATTTGACAGAGAAAGAGATCACAAGTAGGCAGAGAGAGAGGAGGAAGCAGGCTCCCTGCTGAGCAGAGAGCCCTTTGCAGGCCTGGATCCCAGAACCCTGAGATCATGACCTGAACTAAAGGCAGAGGCTTTAACCCACTGAGCCACCCAGGTGCCCTTTTTACCCACTGAGCCACCCAGGCGCCCCCCCCCTTTTTTTTTTTAAGATTTTATTTATTTGACAAGAGAGAAACACAGCTAGAGAGGGAACACAAGCAGAGGGAGTGAGAGAGGGAGAAACAGGCTTCCCACAGAGCAAGGAGCCTGATGCAGGCCTTGATCCTGGGACTCCGGGATCATGACCTGAGCCGAAGGCAGTTGCTAAACCAATTGAGCCATCCAGGCACCCCCAACTTCCATCTTCTTGAAGAAATCTCTGCTGGAGCCTTCTGACCTGCTCCAATCTGAGTGTTTATCCCCTACCCCTGCTGTACACCTGGCAACTTCGCCTCTCCCCTCTCATCTTCCTGGTGTCTTTGATCTCTCCTTTGTTGGATCTTTTATTTGCCATGTTCCAGGTCTTTTTGTTGTTGTTGTTTAATTGATTCCCTCTTTTTGGAGACTATTTTCCAGAAGCTTCTTGAGAAAGGGAGAGGTCAGTTTCGAAACTTTGCACGTTTGACACTGCCATTATTCTGTTCCTACACTTGATTGATTGCTTGGTGGAGTATTGAATTTCTTCAGAATTATGAAGGCATTATGACATTACCTTCTAGCTTTCATTGTTGTGAGAAGTCCAAAGCCTTTTAAGCCCTTATCCTGTATAAGTGACTTTTTCCCCTGTCTCTTAACCTCTCCTCGTCTCCAGTGTTCTAAGATGACTGTGATATGTCTTGGTGAGAGGCTGTTTGTTGTGCTGGGTGCTCAGTGCACCCTCACTTCTGGGAAGTAATCTTGAGTCATCTCATTGGTGATTTCTTCCCTTTCATTTCCTCTATTCTTTCTTTTTGGGGACTCCTAAAATCCAGATGATGGATCTGATGGACTGCTCCTACCAATTTCTTTTTCTCTCCTACTTTCCATCATTATTCCTTTGTTTCCTAGGAGAATTCCTCAATCTTATCTTCCCATTCTTCTACTGAGTTTTTTTTTTTTTAAGATTTTATTTATTTGACAGAGAGAAACACAGCCAGAGAGGGAACACAAGCAGGGGGAGTGAGGGAGGGAGAAGCAGGCCTCCCGCGGAGCAGGGAGCCGGATGTGGGGCTCGATCCTGGGTCTCCGGGATCATGACCTAAGCCGAAGGCAGTTGCTCAACCAACTGAGCCACCCAGGTGCCCCGTGAGTTTTTCAATATTGTAAAGATTTTTATTACTCTCACTCTACTGTTATGCTCTGAGTATTTCTTTCTAATAGGATCTTATTTTGTTTCAGGGTCACAATGGTTTATCTTATCTCTGAAGCTACTAATGGAATTTTTTTGTTTCAATTTTCTTCTATCTGTGTAATTGCTGTTTGCTCCAAATTTCTTTTTCTGTTGTTTGGTCTCTCTCATGTTAGAATCTTTCCTTGGAGGTCTTATAATCTACTTGGCTGTTTGTTCACATTAAAGGGCAGGTTACCAAAAAGCCCACTGGAACTATCTGTGCTCTGTGAGCTTAGGTATACAGGTGGGCCTTGTCGACCAAGAGCTTCACCTCAGGGGACTATGCTGACATTGTTAGGTCTTCCTTCTGGGGTGGTCAGCCATTTGGCGTAGCCAATTCTGTTGGCCATCTGCTTGCCCCACTACTGCCTTAGAATCCATCCTTCTCTAGTCTAAGTCAGTAACCACTCATCCATGTGCTTTCCAACTTCCTAAAGTATTTTGCTCCTGTCTCCTTTCCTGTTTCCCCGTCTTTGTGGATTTATGGCTTAAAATATCCCTTTGCTATAGTTTGAGCGTATTTTTAGCAGAGCAAATTTAGATACATGTGTTCAATCTACCATTTTTACCCAGAAACTTTAAATATATTTTATCTGTTTCTAAAACAGTCATTTAAATATATATATATACTCAAGGGGCTCCTGGCCATGACTCAGTTGGTGGAGTGTGTGACTCTTTATCTCAGGGTCATGAGTTTTAGCTGCACATTGGGTATAGGTATTGCTTTTAAAAATTAATTAAAAATATATACACTCAGGGTGCCTGGGTGGCTCGTTAAGCATCTGCCTTGGGCTCAGGTCATGATCCCAGCATCCAGGGATCGAGCCCCTCATCGGGCTCCCTGCTCCCTCTCCTGTCCCCTGCTTGTGTTCCTCTCACTGTCTCTGTCATAAATAAATACGCTTAAATTATTTATATATATTTACACACACACACATATATATACTCAAATGTCCTACGTATCAAGTTTTTCCATTTAATTTAAAACAGACTTGTTGATGCTGAATAATTTTATAACACTGAGATATCATGAAGCGTGAAACTGGACTTGATACTATTAATGTATTCTCATAAGATATTGTTTTTATCTGTCTTAGATATGTTCTACAAAAGGCTTTGCTTGGAAAAGGAGGTTGGCTGCTTTTTTAAAAAAAGGTTTAGAAACATCTTTCCTGGGCTGGTAATCATCTAAGTGTGGCTCTTTTTTTCTCACCCCCCTTTTCTTTTTAGAGAAGAGGGGAGGGGCAGAGGGAAAAGGAGGGAATCTTTTTTTTTTAGATTATATTTGTCAGAGAGAGAGAGCGAGCAGGAGTGAGCACAAGCAGGGAAGGCTGGCATGCAGAGGGAGAAACACTTCCCGCTGAGCAAGGAGCCTGATGCAGGACTTGGTGCCAGGACCCTGGGATCATGACCTAAGCTGAAGGCAGAAGCTTAACCCACTGAGCCACCCAGGTGCCCTAAGAGAGGGAGAGAATCTTAAACAGGCTCTATACCCATTGTGGAGCCAATCTCACGACCCTGAAATCGTGATCTGAGCCAAAATCAAGAACCAAATTTTGTCATGCTTTCATTTCCGCTCAGTTCACAATATTTCATGATTTTTCTTGTGATTTCTTCTTTTGATTCATATAGAAGTTGTTTAATTTATAAATATTTGGGAATTTTCTAGGTATTTCTCAATGATTGATTTATAGTTTAATTCCATTGTGGTCAGAGAACATATATATTTTTTAAAGAACTTATTTATTGAGGGCGCCTGCGTGGCTCAGTGGGTTAAGGCCTCTGCCTTCAGCTCAGGTCATGATCTCAGGGTTCTGGGATTGAGGCCCCAGTCGGGCTCTCTGCTCAGCAGGGAGCCTGCTTCCTCCTCTCTCTCTCCCTGCCTCTCTGCCTACTTGTGATCTCTCTGTCTGTCAAATAAATAAATAAAATCTTAAAAAAAAAACAGACAAACCTTATTTATTGAGAGATAGTGGTGCGCTCAGGGGGAGGGGCAGAGGGAGAGAAGCAGACTTCCCTCTGAGTAAGGAGCACCCATGGAGGCTCTAACCCACAATACTGAGATCCTGACATCATGACCTCAGCCAAAATTAAGAGTTGGTCACTTAACTGACTGAGACACCCAGGCATCCCATTATATGACTCTAATCTTCATGAATTTATTGATACTTGTTTTAAGGGTCAGATTATAGTTCTTTTTTTAAAAAAAGATTTGATTTCTTTATTTGAGAGAGAGAGAGAGACAGAGTAGAAGCAGGGGAGGGTCAGAGGAAGAGGAAGAAGCAGGCTCACCACTGAGCAGGGAGCAGGACACGGGGTGGGGAGGCCTAGATCATGACCTGAGCCAAAGGCAGTTACTTAACTGACTGAGCCACCTAGGCGCCCCTCAGACTATTCTATATGCATTTGGAAATAACATGTGTCCTGCTGTTGTTGTTGAGTGAGGTGTTCTATAAATGTCAATTGAGTCAAGTTGATTGACAAGTGTTTTTCAAAACCTCTGAAACCTTACTTATTTTTCCCTACTTCTACCAATTCTCTTAAGAGAAGTATTTTAATCTCTAACTATAATGGTGGATTTGTCCATTTCTTTCACTTCTATGGGTTTTTTTTTTCTTCATATATTTTGAAGCTCTTTTACTAGGTCTTTGCACATATAGGATTATATCTTTTTAAGATTTTATTTATCTGAGAGTGAGAGTGAGAGAGAGAGCATGAGTGGGGTGAAGGGCAGAGGGAGAAGCAGACTCCCTGCTGAGTGGGGAGCCTGATGTGAGGCTCTGTCCTGGGACTCGACCCCAGGACTCTAGGATCTTGACCTGAGCTGAAGGCAGACGCTTAACCCACTGAAGCACCCAGATGCCTCATATCCATTTTCTTTTTTTTTTTTTTTTAAAGATTGTATTTATTTGACAGAGAGAAACACAGCCACAGAGGGAACACAAGCAGGGGGAGTGAGAGAGGGAGAAGCAGGCTTCCCGCCGAGCAGGGAGCCCGATGTGGGGCTCGATCCCGGGTCTCCGGGATCATGACCTGAGCCTAAGGCAGTTGCTCAACCAACTGAGCCACCCAGGCGCCCTCATATCCATTTTCTAAAAGATCTATTTATTTATTTGAGAGAGAGAGAGAGAAAGAGACTGTGTGCATGTGCGCATGAGTGGGAGGAGGGGCAGAGGGAGAAGCAGACTCCCCACTGAGCAGGGAGCTTGACATGAGACTCAACACAGGGCTCCATCCCAGGACCCTGAGATCATGACCTGAGCAGAAGGCAGACACTTAACCAACTGAGCCACCCAGGCGCCCTGGATTATATCCCCTTTAGTAATTGACACCTTTGTCATTATGGAATGTTCCTCCTTTTTTACCTTTGCTAATATTTTTTTTTCTAAAGTGTGGTATTAATATAGCCACTCTAGCTTTCTTTTTGATTAGTATTAGCATGGTTTATCTCTTTCTGTCCTTTTATTTTTAACCTATGTGTGTCTTTGTGTCTTTTTATTTAAAGTGTCTTTCTTATAGACAGCACATGATTGAGGCTTGGCTTTCTCTTTTTTGAGCCTTACGATCTCTATTTTTTAATTAGCTTTCTTAGGTCATAATCTAATTATCAGTATGATTGGGTTCAAAAGAAAGAAGAAAGGGAGGAAATGGCGGAAGGAGAGGAAAAAGAGAAGGCACCCCTGATTGGGAATCAGGAAACCAGGGTGATGACCTGACTCTCTACTTCCCAGCTCTGTAACTTTAGATAAATATTGTAATTCCTCTGAGTCTTTGCTTGCTTGTCCATGTTTTTAAGGATAAATAAGTTATTTGTAAATTACAACATGCAAGTGATTAAAGGACTATCCAGTACCAGATGTATGAATAGAGAGGTGTCCATAACCAGAGTATGAGTACCTTAAGGACAAAACTAGGTCTCACTCATTCCTGTATTTCTAGCACTTAGGCTTGGCATGTAGAATATTCCCAATAAGTGCTCACTGAGTGAAAGAGGCAATAAAAGAGCTGACTTTGAGGGGTGCCTGGGTGGCTCAGTTGGTTGAGCGACTGCTTTCGGCTCAGGTCATGATCCTGGAGAACCGGGATCGAGCCCCACATTGGGCTTCCTGCTCAGCGGGAAGCCTGCTTCTCCCTCTCTCGGTCCCTCTGTTTGTGTTCCCTCTCTGGCTGTGTTTCTCTCTGTCAAATAAGTAAATAAAATATTAAAAAAAAAAAAAGAGCTGACCTTGAGCATATAAACGAATGATAGTTTATGAAAGATGGGTGTCAGGTGACAAGTTATTAAGTGGCCATGACATTGCTGAGAACTGAACTTTACAATATTTAATTCCTTACCTGTTAAGTGGGAATACTTTTAAGTAGTACGGAAGAATAATTTGCACTATACACATTTGTTCTTACATATGCATCCATTCAACAAGTGTTTATTAAGTGCCTAGTGTGTGCCAGGCATGGTTCTAGGTCCTGGGCATACAACAATGTCCATTTTAGACATTTGTTTCTAAAAGCCATCTTGCAATAGTGATCATCTTCAGTAAGGAAAAGTGCTGATAGAGCCTTGATCCCTGGTGCAAACGCAAACATACCACCATCAGTTATTGATTGGCTCTAATTTTTTTAAGAGTTTTATTTGTTTATTTGAGATAGAGTGAGAGAGTGTGAGAGAGAGAGATTGAGAGCACAAGCAGGGAGAGCAGCAGGCAGAGGGAGAAGCAGACTTCCTGCTGAGCAGGGAGCCCGATGCGGGGCTCCATCCCCGGTATGACCCAAGTGGAAGGCAGATGCTTAACCAACTGGATTGATTCTAATTTTTCAAAGCTTTTCTTTGGGCAAAGAACTTTTTCTAATTGCTTTTTCTTATTTTTATCCAGTAACATTTAGTTTGGTAGCGGAACACTTAAGTACTAAGAAAAAAAAACAATAGGCCAACATGGGATGCCTGGGTGGCTCAGTGGGTTAAGCATCTGCCTTCCGCTCAAGTCATGATCCGAGGAACTTGGGATTGAGCCCCACATCGGGCTCCTTGCTCAGCGGGAAGCCTGCTTCGCCCCCTGCCTGCCACTCCCTCCGCTTGCGCGCACCTTCTCTCTCTCTGACAATTAAAATCTTTTTAAAAAAACAATCCACAATAGATCGATTTCATATATATTAGGTAATGGATAAAAAGCTAGATAATCATGCAAATAGTTGACAAGGAGCCATTCTTCTAATCAAACTGATGATGTCACTGTAGAAAGGGTCAGTTGGAACCTGATGTCCGGCAGTTACAGGGAGCTGTGGCTAGATAGGAGGTACTCAGGAGCCGCCCTGGAGCCCTTTACCCCAAAGCAGCTAGCATCACATGTCCAGGCCTGGGTACCAGAGACACAGGACATCTTTGCAGCTACCAGGGTGATCCAAAATGGAGAAAGACAGTCCCCCACAGTTGGTGACCCCTGCATCGGTAAAAGCTATCATCTCAAGGATTGAGGCTGCCCAGCTAACACGGACTCAGGAGGTAACAAGGAAATGAAGGAGTCACTGAAATGAAGGAGTTACCCTTCTATTGGGATCTGATGTGGAAATTGGGAACTGATCCCAGATTGGGGCAAGAGTCTGACTCTGGGCCTTCAGGAGTCCTGAGGTCCCCAGCAAGCTGGGTTTGCAGACAGATTAAACCAAAATATCCATCTCCTAGACTTGGCCTCTGGTGGGCAAGCTGAAATTAAACCACCCCCATGAGGCAGGGCACAGGAAGGGAACAGCCTATAAGGAAGATCCAGGATGGCCCTGAGACACATAGTAATAGGTCTTAGCAGGGTGAGAGGAGGGGCCCAGACTTCCTGATTCAGGTCTGTTCTTAGCTGGTCAGAATCCTTCACACTAAGCCCTAGAAGCTTACAGGGAAATGGCCAAAGGCTGAAATCACTCTGTGCATGAGTCTCTAGTGCCTTTTTTTTTTTTTTAATGGGAGCCTGTGATCCTAAGGGTTTCTTAGGGCCTCATTTTTTTCAGTCTGTTGCTTCTGGATCCTTACAAGGAGAGATATATCCAGAAGTCCCTAGAAAATTTTGAAGTTTGAAGAAATGAATGCATGCTCTGGATTTTTAGTATTCTCTCCCTTCCTGACCTGGTCTTAATCATCACAGTGTCTTTAAGAAGAGCTAACACTTGTATGTGCCAGACACTGTCCTAAGTGCTTTACAAATATTAATTCATTTAGTCTTTACAAAAACTCTTGACATTGGTACCGTAACGATCCCCAGTTGACAGGTAAGAACACTGAGGCCTCAAGAGGTAAACTGACTTGTCTGAGATCACCCTACCAGGCCACAGCCCTAAATACTACAATCTGCTGCCTCCCATGTAGGATATTTCTTCCCAGCTCTCAGACATCTTGGACAATGTCAACTGTGTCGTCAACCACTTTCAGGAAGAACTGGGATATGATTTAAAAGAAAAGGCAAAATCTGACCGGACAGAGCGAAAGGGCAAGAACAGATTCATCTTGCTGGAGAAAATTGCCTCCTTCTCCAAAGATGCTAAGACCAAAGAGAAGCACTTGTATGAAATTCTCCACTGGCTGGGTGACTGGGGTGAGTTTGCAGACTGGGTGCCTGAGGCAAGGCCCCTTCCCCGCTGGGCACTGGTCCCACACTCACTCCCATCTCCTCTTTTCCCCAGTCCAGATCGGCTCTCTCTGGGAGGGGAAGACAGGGCAGCAGGTACAGTGCCTCTCCACTGAGACCTTCTGTCACAGTGATCACATCCTGTCACAGTGATCACATCCACTCCCCAGAGGGACACTCCCCAGAGGGACAAACATGTAATTGTCCCGAACATAGTAGATTGTGACATCAGCTACATGTGTGATGAAGCTAAGTCATAGGTCCATTGTGACATCTCATTTTTAGCAGGGTTGAAATGAATTCAAACCCATGCTCTTTTTTTTTTTTTTTAAGATTCTATTTATTCATGAAAGACAGAGAGAGAGTGGGGGAGGAGAGGAGAGGGAGAAGAAGACTCCCCGCCAAGCAAAGAGCCTGATGTGGGGCCTGATCCCAGGACCCTGGGATCATACCCGAGTGAAGGCAGACGCTTAACCGAATGAGCCCCACTCTTTCATTTTTTTATTTTTATTTTTTCCAGATTTATTGAGAGGTAATTGATAAGTAACATTGTATAATTTAGAGTGTGCACTACAGTGATTTGATAGAAGTATATGTTGTGCAGTGCTTGTCACAATCAGGTCAGTTAACACATCCATCATCTCACACATTACCTGTAGCCCCCCCTTTTTTCTGGTGAGAACATTTAAGGTCTGCTCTTAGTAAATTACAAGCATATAGTATGGCATTGTTAATACAGTTACCACACTGTATATCAGACCCCCAGAACTTTTTAATTTTATGACTGAAACTTTGTACCCTTTGGCCAACATCTCCCCATTTCCCCCACCTCCCCCCAGCCCCTGGTAACCACCATCTGTCTGTTTCTGTGAGTTCAGGTTTTTAGATTCCACATATGAGATAATACAGTGATTGTCTTTCTCTGACTTATTTCACTTGGCATAATACCCTCAAATTCCATCCATGTTGTGACAAATGCCAGGATTTCCCTTATTATGACTGAATAATATTTCATTGTATAAAGGGGGCACCGGCTGGCTCAGTTGGAGGAGCATGTGACTCTTGACCTCAGAGTCGTGAGTTCAAGCCTCACATTGGGAGTAGAGATTACTTAAATAAATATACTAAAAAAAATAAATATTTCATTGTGTATACCACATTTTCTTTAACCACTCATCAATCAACTGACACTTAGCTTGGTTTTATGTCTCTTGTGAATAATGCTTCAGTGAACATGACCATACAGATATCTCTTGGAGGTAATGATTCTGTTCCCTCTGGACATATACCCAGAAGTAGGATTGCAGGACCATATGGTAATTGTACTTTTTAAAAAGATTTTATTTATTTGTTTGAGAGAGAATGAGAGCGAGCAAGCATGAGAGGGGGAAGGTCAGAGGGAGAAGCAGACCCCCTGCTGAGCAGGGAGCCTGATACTGGACTTAATCCCGGGATCCAAGGATCATGACCTGAGTTGAAGGCAGTTGCTCAACCAACTGAGCCATCGAGGTGCCCTGTATTTTTTTTTAAACCTCCATACTGTTTTCCAAAATGGTCGTACCAATTTATAGTCCCACCAGCAGCACACAAGGGTCTCCTTTCCTCCACATCCTCACCAACATTTGTTCTCTCTTGTCTTTTTCATAATAGCCATCCTATCAGGTATGAGGTAATATCTCCTTGTGGTTTTAATTTGTGCTTCCCTGACAATAAGTGATGTTGAGCCCCTTTTCACGTACCTGTTGGTCATTTGTAGGTCTTCTTCAGAAAAATGTCTATTCAGATCCTTTTTCTTTTTTTCTTTCATATACATATTTAATCATAGACTTGAAAGGAATCATAAATACACTCTGGCTCTGCATTGTTAATATTACAAATAACAAAAGAAGTGTATCCAAATTGGTGTCATTTTAAAGTCATCATCTCTAATGTTAGCCTGACCTCAATATCCCTCAGGATACTCATTTTAATATTTGTCTGGTGCCTTGGCCCCTGCCTCCTGCCCTCCCTCCCTTCAGGGCCACCAACCCTTGTCACTTTCACTAACCCTCCTTTCCAACTTCAGAAGACACCACACCCTTGTGGTGAATATTATTGGCTGTGGAGGAAGTGTGAGTCTATCGCCACCATTAAGTAGATGTGTGAACTTAGGCAAGGCATTTGATTTTTCTGCATGACTGGTTCCTCATCACTAGAGTTGTTGGTCCTGCCCCAGCCTGGTCCACATTGACACATGGCATGGACACATTTATCAGCACAACAAGGGAGCCACATTTGCCTGCTTTCCTAAAGTCCTGGACAACGCTGAGAGTTAGCACCTGTACATAGTTTTCTCCCCAAGTCGAGAGGTTGTCTGGTAACTGATTCTGTACTCTGTACATTTTTTTGTACATTTTTTAAAAAGATTTTATTTATTTGACAGAGAGAAACATAGCGAGAGGAGGAACATAAGCAGGGGGAGCGAGAGAGGGAGAAGCAGGCTTCCCGCCGAGCAGGGAGCCTGATGCGGGGCTCGATCGTGGGTCTCCGGGATCATGACCTGAGCCAAAGGCAGTCGCTTAACCAACTGAGCCACCCAGGCGCCCCAGAAGCAAGGCTGTACTCTGTACATTTAAACCAGTTCTGCAGCTAGTGCAGAAAATTTGATCAAAGGGAGGTAGGTCTGACTCTTGCACAGCCACGGAGTAGCTACGGTTAAACAGTAAGTTGTTATCACTTTTCAAGGGACCACTTTCTGGAAACTGCATACTTGCTTCGTGAAGGGAAAGATCTCTGAGAACAGCCCAGCCTCCTTTGGTCTTCATGGCTTCTGGCCTTTGCCGGTTTTTTAATTAGATTATTTGTTTTGTTCACTGTTAAGTTGTAGGAGCTCCTTCTTTTGGATATTGACCCCTTTTCAGATAAACCTATTTGCAAATATAGGTTCTGTAGATTGCCTTTCTCGTTTTGTTGATCCTTTCTTTTACTGTGCTGAAACTTCTTAGTTTGATGTAGTCCCCCTTGTTTATTGTTTGCTTCTGTTGCCTTTGCTTTTGGTGTATATCCACAATATAATTGCCAGGACCAATGTCAAGAAGGTTTTTTTGCCCTAGGGTGCCAGGGGAGTTTTAAGATTTCAGG